>VDFB02232984.1:32131-196149 GCA_007258455.2 Sequoia sempervirens
TTTAATTGTTAGATATCTGCCATCTCTAACCCTAACACACCATAGAGCCTCTAGTCATTCTAAAAGCACCATTCGAGAAAGAGACTTGCACACCAACATCATTAAGCTTACTTACAAAAAGAAAATTTTGAGCTAGACCTGGTATATGCATCACATCATTGATTCCATTTATTTTTCCATTAGGAAACAAAATTCCCACTCTTCCACGACCAACAATCTCTAGGTGAGAATCATCACCCGGATACACCCTTCCACCAACATACTTTTCATACTTTGAGAACCAACCTCTATGAGTGGTCATGTGAAAGGAAACACCTGAGTCATTAAGGATGCTATGAAGGCATTTGCATCACTATGAGAAGATTCATTTTCCAAAGAACTATCTTTATTTTTCTTCTTCTCCTCCTCTTTACAATCTTTCCAAATGTGTCTAGACTGCCCACAGTTCCAACATTTCACCTTGGACTTTTTACTAGGAGACTTTGATCTCCCCTTTGACTTGGATTTATAATTCTTTTCTTTCTTTCCTTTCTCCTTTGATCTGCCTCGAACAACAAGGGCCTTCTTGGCGATCTTAGAAGACTTCCTTCACATTTCCTCTGATAGTAGCAAAGCAACCACATCTTCCATCTTGAAACTGGTTTTTGTGCTCCCAATAGCCATTACCAGGTGATCTCATGTGTCAGGAAATGAACATAATGGGAGCATGCAATGATCCTCGTCATCTATCTTCACACCAACATACCCCAATTGAGCAATGATCATGTTGAATGCATTCAAATGATCCAAAACAGATGCTCCTTCCTCCATATTCAAAGAGTATAACTTCTTTCTCAGGAATAACTTATTCATCAAAGATTTCCTTGATAAATTTCACCAAGTTTCTTCCACGAAAGTTTCATTGTCTTGTCTTCATGGATGTTCAAGAGAAATGAATTGACCAAGCATAGTCTAAGCAGGCCCTTGGATTTTCGATCCATTGCATTCCATTCATCCTGCGAGATTGTTGATGGTTTGTTAGAGGACACTACAACCCATAAATCTTGATCCATGAGAAAATATTCCATTTTGAGTGTCCACAACTCAAAATTTCCACCATTGAATTTCTCAATATCTATTCTTTCATATGTACTCACCATATTAAATATGCAATAATTTTACAACCAAATTTATGTGCAAAACTCCCACTGAACCAGATCAGCACAAAAAACCCATCTTACCCACAAGGACAACAAAGATGACCAAGCTTTGATACCAACTTAAAGGAAATCAAAGTGTAGAATACACCTTCCTAATGCTAATCCTCAAGAGAGAGATACAAAAAATTATACAAAACTTTGCAATAACAGTTCATTTAAGATGCACATATGAGAAACATGAATAGATAATAAAACATCAACACATAATGAACACCAGATTTTATATGGGAAAACCCTTAGGAGAAAAAACCCACACACCAAAGTAGAGATCTCTTGTATTATAGTAAAATGATTATTACATACAAGTTACAAAATTGTGGTCTTCCAGGTGTTAATTCATAGAATGAATTTAACAATAATTCGACTACATTCACTCTAATTAACACTTTGAGAATCTCAGATCAACATCACATTGTTCCAATGCACTATGTCATTCAATACAGACTTCACAAACATTGTTGCTTCAACTTCCATATTAGATAAATGGTCACAACGAACTAAACCATCAATACATTCTACCTTTGTTGAAATCCCACCAAAATGTTGAAGAGACAAAAAACTCTGTCTCTCTGAACTCTCACTATCACCCCAACAAGAGTCCTTCATTGGTGTTCACCACTGCTAGCACCCTCCATTAGGATATTGAAGAGACCACGTAGCAGCTCCCTCCGATACAGAAAAATCTTATCGAAGAACCATGTAGCCCTGATCAGGTGGTCCCCATCGCCTATGACTTATCCATGTCACTAACGTACAGTGACATCACCATACGCGTAGTTTAGTCCCACCTTATTGGCATATCGAAGGGACTACTATCAATGTCCTGGTGAAGTCCATTATTCCATTCAATGAAGAGACCTAGGCTTCCAACGAGATGTTGAAAGGATTCCCAAATGACTCCTTTTGACATTAACCTGTCACTTCGATGAAACACTCTTAGCAGTCCATTGGTATGTTGAAGAGACTGTTCATTTAGTCCTGCCAATTGTTACTTATCTCATCAATGAAGCTTCACTGCCAATGCAAACTCCAAAGACACTTAGTGATAAGCCAAGTGAGTGTTGAGGAGACTAATCAACCCATCCTGCCGACACTCAACTATCAATCTGATGAAGCTAAAGCCTGAATGCTAGTAAGTTTGAGAAATTTTTCTCAACAGGTTTGACCAAGGAAAATCCCTATTTCCTAGCACAATTTTTTTCTCTCTTCATGTGTGATTGCAAATCTAGGTGATTTTGAGTTTGAAGATCCTTTGATGAAAAAGTTGCAAGATTGAATAAAGTTGTCAAAGTTGTTAAGAAGTTGTCATCTTCATAGAAACTCACCTACAGGTCAGAATTTAGACTTTTCAGACTTGGATATTAGACAAGATGAAAGCTATAGAAGATCACTCGAGGCTACAAAAGTTTCATTCAAACCCTAATACTTGGACTAAATCACCCCTCTGGGCGTATGAGTCCTAGTATACCTATTTTCAATAGTTTTCTGTAGATCTTGATTTGTTAGCAAAAGATTCTAGATTTTTCCCAGATTCCAGTAGAAGGACTAAATCACCTAGTCTAGCATATGAGTCCCAATGCACTTCAAAAACTAGAATTTTAGAGTTGTAGACCTTGTTTAGTCATCTTCATTCATCTAGGTACGTTTTTTTTTTTCTCTCTGTTTATTAGTCTGATTCCATGCTTTTAAGTTTCTAGGGTTTTGTGCATAGAGTTTGCATTTCTCCTTTGAAACTTCATTTTAATGGTGAACCCTCATTTAATCACACAAAAGGAAATCCCTATTCCTTCCCTCAATTGAGTCAATTGGTTGAGGGATCTTGGTTTCTTAATGAATTGAAGCGTGAAATAGGTCCCAAAGTTGTCCATCTCCTAAAAGGTGGACACACCTATTTCCCTCTTTCACTTGATATTTAATGCACAATTAATTTATATGGTTGTGTTTGATTGGGAAAATGGATCTAGGTCCTAAATCACACTCTTCCTAATTTTTGGATTTTGAAGGATTATAAATTATTAAAAATCCACTTGACTAAAAATCCTTTTGCTTTTCTTTGATGTGTGAAATGTGGATGATGGATTGTTGACTTATGATTGCTAATTGACTAACTATGAAAATCACTAGTACACAAACAATAATATATGACTAAATAAACTACTAATATAAATGACTAATTTTAGTCACGCGACTATTAGTGGTTTATTTGTAGTCATTTATAACACCACCAAATTTATGACTAAACTATTTTAGTCATTTATTTAGTCATTGATCTAGTCATTGATTTGGTCATTGATTTAGTCATTGATTTGGTCATTTATTTAGTCATTTATTTAATCATATATTTAGTGGTTTATTTGTAGTTATTTATAACACCAACAAATTTATGACTAAACTAGTTTAGTCATTTATTTAGTCATTGATTTGGTCATTAATTTGGTCATTGATTTGGTCATTGATTCAGTCATTGATTTAGTCATTAATTTAGTCATTTATTTAGTCATGGTAGTGATTTATTTAGTCATATATTTAGTCATTAATTTAGTCATTGATTGTTGTTAACTGGTCATTTATTTAGTCATGGTAGTCATTTATTTAGTCATATATTTAGTCATTACTTTAGTCATTAATTTAGTCATTAATTTAGTCATTAATTTAGTCATTAATTTAATCATTACTTTAGTAATATATTTAGTCATTACAAATCAAATCTAACTTAACTAATCCTCACAAATTTATGCATATAAACTTCAAGTATCATAGATATTCAAATGTTAAAAAAAACCATGAAATGAAGACTAAAATGCTTAAACAAATATGATTAATTAGACACAAACACAAACAAATTACAAATCAAGAGGATCCACAACACAATATTTATAAGTGGAGAAAAAACCACTCTAAAAATTTACTTCATTAAGCCTCATTGGCAAATCAAAATCTCATTGGTTACATTCAATGTCTCAATGACACTATACAACTTACAAAAACTATATAAATAGAATACTCCTATTTTCATATACTTATACTATTTTTCGCTTCCTTATCTACAATCCTTTTGGAAGGGTAGAGACCTCCTATAGGGGCTTGACCCATTTAATCCCCTTGCAAATCCACAACTTTCCTGCCGCTATTGGTTTCGGCTCCTCCAAACTCTTCCTCGCTGGTATTCAACTTTCATTTCTCCAATTTGGAGCTGTAGCCTGAAAATAATGTTATGAAATTTTCACATCAAAAACTCAGAAAAGTCAAATAATACAGAGGATAAAATTCAAACATTTTCTTTTCCTTTTCCAACTATGGCACCCTAAACTTAGGCACTAGATATAATGTTTCCTAGTTATCTCTTACAATTTTTAAAAAGATGAATTCATGCAAGACAACAAAAAAACAAACAATATTCAATTAGTGATATAAAACTACCTTATTCCTAAACAGTTGATCAATAGCTTGATTATTGACTATAAATTTGTAATTGATACGCTTAAAAGTGTCCTTTTCTGCATGTGAATTGGAGCTTTGGATGAGGATATGAACATCCATCAAAAGCATATTTGGAAGTAGATTTTTATCAGATATTGTAGTTGAAGTTCCACTAATTATAATAAAGATAAATAGTTTTACCTTTATGCATCAACTAATGCAATTCTGATAACTTTTAGAGGATTGACAATACTAGCCTTTATCATATCAACATACTCACTTGCAAGTTGCAACACAACATTAAGCTTATTAATTAGAATCAACATCTAAGAAAGAAAAATAAACTTCAAACATTGTCAATTTAGTAAAAAAATCATCAATTTCAAAGATCAAAGTATCCAATGCTTCACTCTCTCCACTCTGTTCTGTGCATTATTCCAAGTGGGTGTTTAATATTTTGCAATGTAGCAATAAAGAAGAAAATATGTCATTATTTCTTTGCATGGTGTTGTTTTATTAAGATAGCATGTTATTGAATAATTGATCTAATAGCTGATTTTTGTATGAATGCAAGTATTCTTGTATATTCCACACCTTGTAAATTTTTCACAAGCTATAAATAAAGGGAAGCCTCCCTAGATGATTTTAACAAAAAGTATAGGATGCTGCACTTACATGAAGTATGTCCATTGGGAAAGCTTTTGTGACCTTCCCTTATGACATGTTCATTTCCATGACACTCAACCCTCCCTATAATGTTATCAAATTTCTGGAACAACCTCATACCAATTAGAAGGCTAATTTGAATCATCAATGATAAAATAATAATAACAATAATTAAAGAGTTTTCCACCAAAATGATCATCAATCAGGAAGAGAAAAAAATGCTAAGACTAAAGTTTAGTACTAGAGGTTGATTAGTTGTTCTCAACTGATATGCCATCTAGAAAACACCGCCAAAAAAAGTTAGGGTGAGGTTGGTCAACCGCATCTTTCACAACATCAGTTACAATAGTAGTTACAAGTACTGAGAACAAAAGCCTTGTCATAGACTCAGATCAAGAATTTAAATTTATCAGTAACTGTCTTAAATCAACTAAAATAGAAAACCATTATACAAGACAAAATGCAAAGCAAATAAGAATGTTACCTAGAATAGCATGGTGTAACTAATTAATATTTTTGTGAAAAAAATAGTAGATACAAATTACAATGGATGGTAAAACTACTACAAGTATCTGATAATAGTTAACACCCTTTTTGAGCACTCGGTCTATTTGTAACCTTAATTGATATTCCTGTACCAAAAGACAAAACTCATATAAGACTTTGGCATGGCCATATACAAACAAAAAACAAAAAAAATATCATAACTCTACATCTTCTCTTTCATTCCCACCATGTTATAGTTTCTCTATTTTTTTTTAGTTTTTACCTAAACCTCTAGATAATACAAAGTACAAACAACCCTTTAAAAGAAAATACAACAAACATTCAAGTGGCTTGAGAATTGAAAAAAAGATTAGCTGGTGACTTCTTGCTATATTTTAGATTCTTTTTGCTTCCTTAAACTGAGTATCATATACAACAACAAACAACATCATACAATAGATTATGCACCATAAACATATAATCCTTTAATACAATAGAAATTTAGAGGGTTTTTCAATATATTCACAAGAAAAATATTAAAATCAACTTTGTACAACACAATTGTATGTATCACAGTCACTGAGCAGAGAGATAATGAAGAATTCTACAAATCTTATTACAACAAGAGATCATAACCTACCAGATCCTCTAACAACTATAAATGCAAGGCCACACCCAACTAACTTCTTCCTCAAAATGCCTTGGCATTACAGAAGCATTGTTAAGTAACATACAAAAACAACAGGTTGAAAATTCATATCTCTAATAAGAAATCAATATAAGAAGATCGGTCATGACATATAATGCATGAGTGTGAATAATTAGCACATGATTACCTCACCACCAAATATCCTAGGACGAGCTCTCCTACTAACCATAGTTGTTATCTTCACATCATTAAGTGAGCAAATGAATGCATCTGGCTGCAGTGGTCATTACACAAATTCAGTTTCAAAAAACAAGCATAACAACCTAAATTAAATCCACAAGATATCCAACTTAAGATCAACTTTCTGTCAGAACATAAATAAAAGTTAGTTAACAAATAATTTCTCCATTGAAAGTGGCTAGGTCAATCTAGAAAAGTTTCCACAAATTAGAAATTAAAGGTTATTCATTGCTAATAGAATTCAACTCAGATCTAAGAAAAAATAAGCATTCTCATGCATCTCCATGGAGCTGGTATTCATGCCATCATATTTTTTTACAACTATTACTCAAGTCCTCAAAATAGGATTTCATACATAATAAATAATATGTTATTCTCTTGCTAACCAATAGAATTGGAACAAGCACTAAAGTAAAAACTTAAGAAATACACCCTAATATTACAATATTGAAAGAAATGGCATAATCAAAACAAATTGTAAGAGATGGTATTAACCTTTGCAAAAATGTAAATGTGGTAATAATTTTGTACAGTATTAAATACCTCATCACACACATGAGTTTGGGCACAAAATGTCAATCTCTCATGCACATTTTCCAAAATACACAAGAATGTTGGTCGCAAACTAGCTACAGATTCTCCTCGCCTTACTAGTTGTTCTTCTAGAACTTCTAACTTAAGAATGTCAACAAGCACACAAAGAAAATCTAAGTCTGCTTCATGAATTAACTTTAGGCATAGTGTATCATACAACAATGTGCACCTGCAAAAAATCATAGTAGAAAAGGAAAAATAAGAATTTTACATTTTCTAATGAAACTTGAAACAAATAGCATTTGTACATTGAACTAACATAATGCTACATTCTTCAGAATTTCATATGATACTAATGTTTAATAAATTAATAGCAACCTACACATTTCTTACCAAATAAATGAATAAGACAAGAAATTAGAGAGTTGACTTCATTCAGAAGTTAAAAAATAAATGTAACTTAGTAAACTTACAATGGATCCATCAAGGGAGCCAGACTTGATGTCTCTATAGGAGATGAAGGGAAAAAATGATCAAAAATTTGATGCTCAAGTTGGAAAACCTGATATTTTTTTAAAATGAAATATACATCAACAAAGAAAGCATGACATAAATAATTAGAAGATTGGAAAAATTGTATTGCACTGAATTTAATTTATTTCTTGCATATATTAAACTCCAAAATAGGAACAAAACTTGCATGTAATATATCTTTAGCTTCTCTTTCAGATTTATGAAGAATCTTAAATTTTGTCAATTTTAACATGCATTCAATTTTAATCTAGAGTGTGTTGACATATTATTGTTGGAACTCCACACATTTTAATTCCCCCAAAACCATAGACCTTGAATGCCTAGAAGTTAGGCACAACTTCAAGCAACAAGCTATTCATTGTCACATTAAGTGTTACTAGGCTTATATTGATAAAATTATTTAATAGGGATGCAAAAGAAGCCTATAAAATAAGCAGATTGATTCAATCTTTAGAGTGACTATATATCAATGATATGAGAATGTTTGAGACAAAATGACATAGTATTATATGCTACAAAAAACAATTATTTAGATAGCTAGCTTGAGCAGGGCTGTTGTGTATGTTACACAAAAATCTCACTTCATTCTAAATATACATGTTTACAACATCATATATGGTTATGGTAGTTTAATCAACTCACCAATTTACACAAAATTTAATGTTATAATGGTAACATGTATAAAATTAATAGTAGTGGCAATCCAAGATTACAAATGACACATTTGCAATTGTTTATTTCAAAATATGCAATGGAGGATATTCCTGTTTACTATCCCATTGACCTACTTTGGTCATCCATGCACATTAGCGTAATTTCTTTCTTCTTTCTTCTTAATTTCTTTCATCTAATATCACTATAATAATTAAATACATTTTCCCGAGCTACATTTCTAAAAAGCTATCTTCAAATGGCCTTTTGCATTCTTCTAAAAGACACAAAAGTAGAAAGAATTCTCCCCCCTGAGCTGCTAGCACACCCTTTTTCTATCTAGATGATCTAAAGTCTTTAAAAATAAATAAATACCAAAACAATCTTCTCAGAACCTATACAAACTCCTAAAACTAGACTTAGAAGATAAAAAACATCTCCTAAAATGAACAACTCCATCCAAAAAAGAGAGACAATTCCATGTGGACATATCATATGCACCTAGCCTCCTACTTTCCATCAATTGCTACAATTTTCTCCTCTCAAGATTGACACCTTCAATAGATGGTTGAGGAGATTGGTAGTGCAATCTACTAATATGCTGCAATACACTAGATTGTACCAAGTATCCATGATGTCCATTGCTAAATAGGGACCCTAACATAGACTTGTTTCACCTCTATCCCAATAAGGATCATACACCTCAGTATCCCTTTGAAAAAGGCTCCATGTTGGAGATGCCCATGCTAACAATAGAGACCTTTTTGGCATATCAATATATGGAAGGTCGCAGTATGATTCCAATGGAGAAGGAATAATATTAACAGGTCATAGTGAGCTGAAATATTATTTGTCCCTTATGAATCAACAATTACCAATTGAGAGCCAGTTTTTCTCAAAATTAGCAGATCATTTAAATGAAGAAATTGTCCTAGGTACAGTTCAAAATGCAAGGGAGGCATGCAAATGGTTGGGATACACTTATCTTTACATTCGCATGCTATGAAACCCAGTTCTATATGGTCTATCTTATGATGCTTTATAGAAAGAAAATACCTTAGAAGAGAGAAGGGCAGACTTGGTAAGCATAGCTATGATTTTCAATTTAGTACATAGCAATTTTTTACTATGGTATTGTTAGACAAGTATGATCCTTGAATTTTACTTTAATGGTACTTGTTAGTGCTTTTGATAATTGAACTCTTTATGTTAACAAATACATTCAACTGCAACTATCTTGGACAAAAGTAATTTGGTGAAATATGATTGGAAAAGTGGATATTTCTAGGTTAATGATCTAGGACAGATAGCCAATTATTACTACATCACTCATGGGACAATGGCTACTTATAATGAGCACTTGAAGCCAACAATGGGTGATATTGAGCTATGTTGATTGTTTTCATTAAGTGAAGAGTTTAAATATGTGACAATAAGATAAGAGAAGATGAAACTTGCAAAGCTCTTAGACCATGTTCCTATTCCAATGAAGGAGAGTTTGGAGGAGCCAAGTGCCAAGATCAATGTTTTTCTCTAGGCTTAAATTTCACAACTTAAGCTTGAAGGTCAGTCCCTCACATCTGATATGGTGTTTATTACTCAGGTATGTATTTATATTGAAAACCTATGTAGCAAAAATCATAACCATTTTATTGATTTATAAGTGGGTGACTTGAATTTTGTATCCTTTGTAATGCAACTGATAACCATTTTCTACCTTTTTATATGTGGGTGACCTAAGAATTTTGTGTTGTCCATGAAAATCTAAATTTATCCTTGAGGATGTTATTCATGTCCACCCTTATGCTTTTGTTTCTAACCATACAACCCATCCTTAAGTCCTATCTTCTCCAAATCATTCACCTTTGCTAGACAAAAGGAATTTACAATTTGTTATGGAAGCTATTGGATGATGCACGCTTTGTAGTTCTAAATACATTTTTTTTCTTTGGTTATGTGTTGCAGAGTGCAGGTCATCTCCATAGAGCACTTTTTGAGATTTTCCTAAAAAGAGGATGGGCTTAGTTAACAAAGAAGGCACTTAACCTGTGCAAGATGGTTGGAAAGTGCATGTGGAGTGTTCAAACTCCACTCCGAAAATTTAAAGGCAATCCAAATGACATATTGACCAAAATTGAGAAGAAAGATTTAGCTTGGGATTGGTATTATGATCTTTCAGCCTAGGAGATTGGAGAGCTCATTCGTTTTCCAAAGATGGGAAAAACAATTCATAAGTTTGTGTGAAAAATTGATTAAAAAGGACTATAAATACCTAGGTTTGAATAGGATTGAAGTGCCTAAATTGTTGATACAAAGCTTCATATGAAGGATTTCTTAATGCGGATACAGGAAGTGGATGCAAATCTAGAACTTAATAATGTGGTCTATGCAACTTAATAATGTTCTAAGTCAAGTTTTGTGTTGTACCAATTTTATAGAATCAACTAGAAATAAGTTACCACTAATAGCCATAGTCATTTGATATATTAATCACTGACCAATGAAATAAATGGGTCGAGGGGTAGCACCCCTTGTGGGGGTCTATGGGAAACATCCCTAGCGGGGTCAAGGGGAAACACCCCTCGTGGGGGTATGGGGGAAACACCCCTAGTGGGGTCGAGGGGCAAGGTCTAGGGGAAATGCCCCTAGCAGGGCAAAGTGCCCCCGTGGGGGTCTAGGGGTAGCTCCCCCAGTGGGGTCGAGGGGTAGCACCCCTTGTGAGGGTTGAGGGGTAGCTCGTTGGGGTCTAGGGAAGCACCCCCAGTGGGGTCGAGGGGCAACACCCCTCACGAGGTCTTGGGGCAATGACCTTGGTGTGCTCCCTATCGCGGTACAGGGTGGGGTTGAGGGGCAACGCCCCCATTGCCAGCACCAATTTAAGGCTTCCAAAACCATACAAAACTCAATGGCGCACCTCATTTTCATGATTTTTTTGAGTGGCAAAAAATTAGCTACCAAGTCTAGCTTTTATTTGTACCTTAAGAGCACTATAGCATGAGCTCAAAAGAGACTACTCTTTTGGATTAATGTCAATTAACAAATAAGTCAATCTCACATTTCACTCATGTCAAGTAAGTCAATTCCATCATTCATCAATCAAATTAACTAATTAGCTATCAAGTCAACTCTTAATCAAATTAGTTGACTGGTCAATTAAGATAGTTGAGTGATCAGTCAACTGAGTTGAATAGTTAATCATGGTTAATTATAAATCATATCATTATCCTCAAAACCTATTAAATCAATCTTGGCCATTCATATTTTCACCTCTAAATCTATAAATCCATCATTCCTTCCAAAAATTTGGGGAGCATTCTGAAAAATTCTTTGATCCATTTATGAATATTTGAATCAAATCATTGTCATATTATCAAAGAGCTTGCATAACAGTTGAGCATCCACAAATCTATCAAAAATAATTAATCAATGAACCTAGCTAACCAATTAACTAACTTGATTATTATATTGCTATCATGGCTAAGAATTATATCGCCCCATTGGTGGGATGTTGTGTTACCTTCCACCGATATGTTCTAGTGCTGCCGATATGCTTTCATCGGTCTATTGGTGGAGCTATGAGGGGAGTTCCCCCAATGTAGTAATGTTAGGCTGATAGTGACACTATCGACCTAAATTACTACATTGGGGGAACTCCCCTCATAGCTCCATCGATATACTGATGAAAGCAACTCACTTTTTCATGTTAGTAACACTATCGGCCTAACATTACTACATTGGGGGAACTCCCCTCATAGCTCCACTGATAGACCAATGAAAACAACTCACAACACAAATATCGGTGTAACAGAAGGCTATCGGGCCAACATAAAACCTGGTTCCCCTGATGCAACGATAAAAGGCTAAAGGCATAAGAGAAAGTGACACCTATCAGTGGACCATGATTGAATAGGAAAAGTGTTTACCATCTATTAGAAAATACTAAAATACAATGTTATACAGACTTGAAAGTTTGAAACTGGCTAGACAAAAAATAGACATGTCTAAAATGCATATATATATATAATATATGGAATTGTGCATCCAAACTCCAAGGTGACTGTATAATTATAGGATTAATAAGATAGAACTGCAATAGTTTTTTCAAATTTATTATCTCAGCCCAGGAAAAACATTTTAGAATAAGGAATATAGAAAAGGAGTTAGTCAGATGTATTCATTCTCCAAAGAGAAAATAAATTGAAAACAAGTCACTGAGGTACTGAGTGGAATAGTTGAATCTCATCCAAGTTGTTTAAAGATATTTCCATTATTTTCTTATATTTCTAATGTAATTCAATATAAGGATATTCGATATTATAAGGTGGTAAGTAATAACTTCTATGGATAAAGGCATGCAACCAATTTTCTAGTTGTGGAATTACTGCCATGGTAACATGGACACAATAGGAAGGGAACAACAGTGATGTAAATCACATCATTACTCTACCTAGTGAACAAAATATTATAAATGAAACTCGAATAAACAAAACTAGAGTACAAAATTATGTGACAAAAAAAAAAGCATTCAGAACCAAAAGAAAAACACTTAAAGAGTAGTAAAAACACCAACCTGCATAGCAAAATTGAATGTCATGAACTCCACAATAGGTTTCAGTCCATAATATGTTGCACCGACATCAATATCGGTAAAACCAACCTGCAATACCAAAATAAATGCAAACATAAATTGGCTATATATTTGAATAATAAAAGATATAAAGGAAAAAAGTCTTTTGACAAGATTTCAATTAGCACATTTTAGCTTTAGAAACTTGCAAACCTCAGTGATTGGGGTATCAAAAACCCCGTCAGGTCCAAAATTTTGCAGAAGGCCTTTAGAAACCTGTAAAGAAACATGAATATAAGTATATCAAATGCAAATATCTCAAATTTTCAAATTTATAGTCAATTATTCAATAGCAAAGGGTTCTTATCTAATTATTATATAATTTTGATAAAATTTCCACAAGTAAATTACCTTATAAGCTCCTTGGTATTCACTAACCTAGCAAAACAACACTCACCAAGATTAGTAGGAACTTTATGAAAATAATATGGTCGACTCAATGATGCCCTTTCTCCCAAGAACTTGTAGGTGATGCTACTTTATGAACTTTACTTCTTTCCTAAAATTTGTCAAGTATATTGGAATACAATTTATTTGGTTGAAATTGTTTATATTGATAAAAATGCATGCTCTCTTGATGTAATATATGCAAGGATATGTGTGAAAAATTACAACACAATATGGTTTATTGAGTAATGGAAACAAAATTGGATTTGTTGATGACTCTGTAAAATTGTTAGAAATCTTTTAGAGTATTGTAGTCAGATTTATGACTGATTTTATATTAGTAATATTATGTTTTCTGTAATGTTAAAACAACATTTTAAAGCTATTAAGACATGTAAAACAACAATTTACAAGTTTGGTTATCAAATAACATTAGTTAGTTCAGATTGTTAAATTCTCGAGTTAGTAAATTATATGCAGATTCATATTTCTTTAGTTGCTTTTTACTTAAGAAAAATGTAATGTATGTGATGATTGCATAAATAAATATCTGAAAAATATGAGTTGAGTATAAGTTGATTTAAAATGATGTCATTGGTTGATTTAATTCATTAATGTATGATTCTATGTTAAAAACAATATGAGATATATGTCATGTACCCAGTCAATCTATATATCCTAGGGCACCTAACAAACATGCCAGGCATAGGGAATAGAAAGTAAAACAAAAACAAAGAAACTATAGCATTTTGACTAGAATCCCATAGTTCAAGAATTGGGCCATGACATAAGTTTTGTAAGAAAATGGGTGTATTGGTGATAACAATATGATCCAAAGGTTGGATATGTTACTGATTAACTTTTGTGCATAAATCCACGTTGTGCTTCATACTTGATTTGTCACCAATTTGACTATTGTTTGCCAGATGCCATTGGAGTTCTTGAAATTTCTTATGTCTCTCTAACCAAATATACAAGAATACAAAACCAAGGGTAATTTTATGCAGAATCCTCAAGACCTGTACTTTTTTCTTCGACTCTATCCATGTTTAGTTTCTCTTCTACTATGTTTTTCTTTGGTTGGAATAAAATTGAATTTTCTTGCAAGTGTTCTCCATATTTTTTGTGTATTGGAACATTGAAGAAATACATGATGATCTATTTTTGCATCTTATCTATGATTTTCTCAAATAAAAAGGTCAGTCCATCCTCCCTTTAAAATCCGTTCCATGGTTAACAACTTTCCCATTTGTTAGCCATCACAAATGCTTTACTTTAAGCCATTTTATCATAGATTATAGGATGGTCCATTTTGAGGATTTTCATACTATATGTTTTTGTGTAGGTGGAATTTTAAGCATCCTGTCAGGGTTGATGGGGAGAAGTATAAACCTTGTAGCCATTTGGTCCTTAAATTTTTTGAATTTTTTCAAAGAATAATTTTACATAAAATTTTAAGTCCATATATCTCCATAAAATGTTGAGTAGACATGCCAAGTGCTTTGCAATAATCTGGCTTATTTTCCATTCCTTAGTGTCATTTAATTTTTAATATGCCTGCCTATTATTGCAAGCCCTATTTTTCATTCATACTTCATCCAATTATTGATGTTGTTTTTGGTATAAAGTTTTGTAAATATGATTACTTAAAACTGAGATAGAAGATAGGTAAACCCACGTTCCAACATGCTCACCTGTTGAAAATGGCATTGGTTGCCAACATAAAAAAAAAACCTACTTTAGTCTTATTTGAATTTTTCTATAAAATATGCTTAGCATATGGTAACTAAATGCTTTATAATTGAGTGATATAAACTCAAATAGATACTTTCTAATCAATGAAAGTTATTGAAGTGGAGCTTACACCAAAAAAAAAATGATCTTTATATTGCCTCATATATTCAAACTCTATAATGAGAGTGCAACTAACTCTATAATGAGGATGATAAGTAAAATATACCTAACAAAAACCATAAAACTACTAGGAAACAAAGTTGGTCTTTGCAAGAACATAACATGTTTACATAAGCATCAAAAAAATTCTAATTTTTGACAAATTTTTGAAGTCCAATAATAAAAATATTAGGAATACAAATGTTATCAAGTTAAAATAAATTGCATAAGAATACTCCAATATAATTTAAAACCATAAACCATTAGAGAGCATATGACCATAACTTGGGAATTAAAATGTGTGCATTTGTTAGCAACATCAAAAGATACCATTACAGTAATCTTTATTGTAGAAGCTTTGATGCTCTCTTTTGTAAAATAAATATGTTGTAACACCTTATATTTTAAGTGCAATAAATAAAAGGAGTATGACAGCTCAATTAGATGGATGGTGCTTTTCTTGCTAATGCAATCGACTGAGAGTTCTAATTATTCTTCTGTTATGCACGATTTTAAACAAATTTGTTTTACTATGTTGGTACAATAATTGTTTGCAATGGTACAGCTTGGACTTATAACCAATTAATGGGATGTTGCTGTTGAAAAGGAGGTTGTAGTTTTGTGTTCATAAACAACCCCAAAAATAGAGTACTTGGGAGGGTAATGAGCTAGCATTGAGCAGATGTAAGCTGCAAAAACATCTCTATTCCTGAGATTGTGCCCACTTTTTTGATGGTGTGCTTCAGGGACTGCAATGTTCTAAAATTCCTAACATTTTGAATCCTACTCCTGAATAGATTTTCAGGGGAGAGAACTCAAAAACACCAACAATTTTGAGCTAGCACAGTAACCCTAGAAGCGAAAAAAAAAACTTAACATGCACCCAATTTAGGGAAATTCTTGTGCCATAAGAAATAGGTGTTGGAGAGCTTTCTAAAAGGTGGTCACCATAAAGCTTCTATGCACTATCTAAGGAGAAATGGTCATGTAAAATTGACCCCACAAATTGGATTTCTGATCAAGAATCCAACAAAGAATTATAACGAAAGAAATCAAACATAGAGGATTTATTTTCTTTACTATATTTTGCAATTCAAATGATTCATAACATCAAAAATAATTTTCCAAATCATAAGGATTAGGAGCAATTTTGAGAAAATGGACACATCCCCTTTATTAGTTATACTAGGTCATATTGATGAGTCATCCTATCTCAAGATGAGTGGTCTTCCCTCCATTATTATTAGTGGAAGGTTTATATATAGGAGGTAATATAATTTTAATGGGAGTGAATATATGGAGAGCATTCTATTTGGTTGGGAATTGGGATATCAAGTTGGAGATATAGAATAGAGCAGCTTCCTCCCTAAGGGATGGTGTATGGTATTGGTGTAGGGCATTGCTCTAACCTAAACGTTTATTTTATTATTTAAGTATATTAAATATTAGGCCATCTTCACCCACAAACATAATATTTTTATTATTTGGCATATATGTTAGTAATGTGTGAATCCTAACAGTGTGTGTCATTGTCCAGTGATATATGTATTCGATAATACCTAAGAAATTCATAACAATTCTCTTCTTACCTGCTTTTTTGCATAAATGAATACAACTGCTCCTTTCAGTTCCTCTTCCTATCAAAATTTTAATCAGTAGCATGAGATTGAAGAAAAATAAATGCAGGAAAATAAAAATGTAAATACCAGAAATATGTTTTAACTTATTTTAAGTTCTCAATTTATATGAAGAGACATCTAACTTGACAAAAAATATAGAAAGTTTGGAAATAAAACTTGCACATCCAAGTTTCAACTTGCAATTAAGAATGTTTAGGTGCTAACACATGAAGACATTGGCTAACCAACTCCTTATCATCACTTAGCAGAAAGACAAAAACAACCATGATTAAAAACAAAAAAGAAAACACATTATGGAATAACTTAATAGAATGTAGCAACTATTTGTAGTACTACCTTCAATATATAACAAATTTGTGGCCTAAACATGAAACATAACAACCAGCATGTGTAACCAACCTTGACAATAATTTGATAGAGGCAGAAAAACAAATGGTTCATTTTACTAAACTAGAAAAGCTAACAACTTCTTCATGTGTCTTTTAACAATATTTACTATTTTCAGATTTAATTTATCAATCAATTACCTTGATCTAATTGTGTAACTCTTCATATAATCATTTTTTTTCCAAATTTATGATGCATAACATTGCTTTTATAAATTGTTCATTCTAACACATTTGAGCTAGAAATCAGATAATCTCCATAAAGCTTGAACTCTATTTTTGTGATATTGTTTTGTTTAGTAAATAAAACCTTCACCAATGTATTTCTTGCTCATAGTCCCAAGCTTACATGGATATAATTGTTATGTTTTTTTTAGTTGACCTCGATAACAACATTTTGATTTTAGTACTCCTTCCTTCCCGTTAGCACAAACTCATTTTTCATAGGCATATATCAGAGGAATGACTGATTCATAAAGTAATCTAGAACTTCAGATTCCCACTGTAATCAAAATCCATCAACAGTATCAACATATTCTGTAAAAAAAAGGTTTGCATATGCATGTTTTATAATTTATTATATGTACATGTTGTTGAGATTACTCTAAACCTGCATCCTAGTAAAAACAACAAAACTTTATAGTTTTCACCATTAACTTCATGTGAATGATTCTCATTGAAATTTTCCTTGCCTCAACCCAAGATAACCATATTATTATAATACTTCTCTCTACTTTCCCTTAGAATTGTATATCATCCCACTCTTGAATTATAATCTCATAAAATGGTTGTTGAAATTTAATATTCCAAAATCTTTGGTTTCCTTTGAAAAGAATGCTACACTTACAATTAAAGTAGGTTTAGAAAAATTTTCTTGTAACCAAGAATACCTCCAAAATAGAATGAAATTATTCTTTCATTGTGACCAATCTATCAGTATCACTTGAATCAACCACATAGATAACAACTTGGGTGTTCAGAAAATAACACCGCCAATAGGGCCTACAAAAAGAAATGAAATTAGACAACAAAAGGATATGCACAGACACCAAATAAGAAATCGTAGAGAATTCCATATTAAATGTATACTTTATAAGTAATGCTTCAGTTCAATTACAAATGTTAACAAATAGCATGGAAATGATGTACACAAAACCAAATTATAGAACTTATATAATAAGATCTTTATCAAAATCACTTCTTTTTGTTTGCATTTGGTAGCCATTTTTTTTAAAGTGAAAACCTCTTTCACATTTGTACTCCAACTAGCCTACTTAGAGGAGTTCTTGTCTGAATTGAAGTGCCTACCATCAGTATTGAAAGGCACATGGCATAAGTTCTTTGCAAAAAAATCATTTCATATATGTCACCTTTCATATAATAGATCCTCAGACTCATTTCATTCTCAAAGCTCCCATCCTTAGGGATATACTAAATGGCCTTCTAACACTACCCATTACCAAACTATTCAAAACCAATATTCATTAGGAAATTATCTGAAGAACAGTTTGTTCATATATCAAAGACATAATATTTTCATAGAGGTGGTTTCTATGTTGGTGTTTCCATGTTTATTGCTTCTGTCATACTTCATCTAGCAACTCATTAACCACTTCTACTTCCATATTTGGTTAATTGCAATGTGTAAGGGTTTGATTTAAACATTGGTGAATGATAGTATGCTATCATAAGAAATCAACCATAAATCAACAATCATATTTGATATATTTGACACATATAATTTAGATCTGTTGATTGTGTTACATTTGAAGATGTATACCAGTATTATGAGGGTTTGAATTTGATGTTTATATATCAAAGACATAATATTTTCATAGAGGTGGTTTCTATGTTGGTGTTTCCATGTTTATTGCTTCTATCATACTTTATCCAGCAACTAATTAATCAATTCTACTTCCATATTTGCTTAATTGAAGTGCGTAAGAGTTTGATTTAAACATTGGTGAATGACAGTATTCTGTCATAAGAAATCAGCCATAAATCAGAAAACGTATTTCATATATTTGACACATATAATTTAGATTTGTTGATTGTATTACATTTGAAGATGTATACCAGTATTATGAGGGTTTGAATTTGATGTATACAAGTTTGATTTACAAGTGTTTGAAAAACTACACTATTGCTAATCAACTAGGGTTTGGAATCTACATTGGTCATTTAATTATTGTTTCAACTTGCATATGTTCAATAAAACATCTATTTCCTAGAGTTTTTCAATTGGGGAAATTATGGCCTTAGAAAAATAAATGAATGTGAAGCCCACAATAAACATTTGAGATTCCATCGCAGACTTATTGTTGGATCTTGGGCAGTTAATTGGAAGAAGATATGTCTTGAATGTAGCTCAATCTCTCAGGTACACAAATATGCTTTCCACAGTCCCTAGCTCCTTCCCACTACAAGAAGACATTGATGGATTGGTGGAACAAGTGGAGGAGAACTCACAAAATCACTTCACACATCTTCACTCAGTCCTAGAAAATCAAGGTAAGTTGGCTCAAGATCTACTAGAAATTGCTATTTTATTAAATTTAAAACTTTCTGCTACCACAAGGGTTTAAGTGGTGAATTGTTGTGCGGTGGTCTCTGAGGAGTCTCCTATAGAAGTTGACCTTAGATAAATGTATAGTTTAAATGTGTTGGAAGATGCCTAAATAATTTTCCTCTTTTGCCATCTTTCTTAGATGGGGATAAGGTAATTTCCCCTTTCCTTCAAAAATAATACCAAACCATAAACTTAGTAACTAATAAATGGCTTTTTTGATAAAGCATGGATGGATAAATTCCTTTTTGTGGATCATGTGAACCTTTGGTTACTAGAATTAAGCACTTTTATGCTTTTTCTCTGGATCTTGGGTGCCTAACCCAAGGTACCTTTAGCAAAAGATATATATACTAATTAAATATCATAAATGTTTTTTGCTAAAGGTGTCAAATTTATGTTAAGGGGTTTTTCTGAACACATTCATGCCACTACAATCCACCTTGTTGTTGTCATTGTAGTTACACCTCTCAATATTAACTAATGTAAAAATTGAACCTACCAAAAGAAAACTCAACTCCTTCAATGATTGTAACAACAATCTAAGCCCAACTTAAGAGTCACCAAGTTTACAAATGACACAGTCAAAGAGATCATAGGAAATACAAAGGAGTCATAGGAATCCTGAAGCCCACTTAATTACATCATTTATATATAAGAAATCATTATTTCCCATGAAGAGGAAAGGAGAGATAAGCTTGTAACACCAAGGTCTTCTAAAGTAAGGTGGTCAAAATAGTATAAAGGGTGGCAAAAATCTCATGCCTTTATTCATCCCTTCAACATTATTTGTATCATCAATGTATGTATGCTCTATATAATCAACTACATGAGATGAGTTATTCAATTTTTTATTTGCATACATACCTTCTTGGTGGTCCACAATACTACAACAAATAGCAAGGTCATATCTTTGTTCACTAAATTGGGAATAATCATTGATTTCCTCATTTTCCTCATCTACTGATAACTAATCTAATTGAATGTAGGTGCAAACAATATTATTTTCATCTATATCACTATCATAGATTGCATCAACACCTTCCTCTACCCTCCTACACACACAATCATCACTTAACATTGTGCCTGAATCACATGAAGCATCTACGTCCTTGCTACCTACAATAGCTTGTTCATTACCAGCCACTTCTGCATTTGAGGATAATGATTTTGCAATCATATCCCTCTTAAATCTCTCAACATAATCAATAAAAAAGTATGCTTGTTGCATGCTCAAAAGATCAAAATCCTCCCATATAGAACTTGAGCCTAAGGTAAAATTGTAGGCTCCAAGATACATGTCAATACAAGAAGGTATATCAGGTCTAAAATCTTCTAGGATGTGGGCTAAGGCAACTGCAAACTTATGGATGAGCTCCATATTAGATTCTACCTCTTTCCATTTGATGTTTTCTAATTCTTGGACAAGGTCAGTAGGGTCTAGATGTTTTTCCTATTTGAAACCCATGTAACTGAATTCTATTTACACTTTCAATTTTTCATTCAGTTGCAATGTAAGTATACTACTACTATGTGCAGTACAACATTTTTGGTAACATGGTTTGAAATAATAACCCTCAGTTTCAAACTAATAAAATGACAAGCAATGGATGAAAAATAATAATCAAGGAAATGTAAACAAAATGCAAAGAGAATACCATGTCTACTAAAAAAGAAGATAAAATTTAATCTATTGAAATAAAGATCATCATGGTTCACTCATAATGATAATCCTAACAATCAAGAGGATCACCACTAGGATGCCAAAAATCAGCGACCTCTATTCATTGAGCTTAATTTAACAATTCTTTAGTTTTTAGTCTTTACAAAGCCAAAGTAATGAGAGTGTGGCAAGTGTTGTTGTTTTGAAAAAATATGTAAAGGACATAGCTGATGCAAGTAACCAACTCTTGATTCCTTAGAAACTTGCTAAGAAATCCATGTTTTCCATGTTACATCTGCTACAAGCTTCATGCTCATATCATTCTTCCCCATAACAGAATAACCCTTCCATGTACCTATGGAAATATAAAGTAAGCTATTTTTTTAGCCATATGGGATATCATCTAGTGGAAAGGTAGAGAAATAATAATTATGATAACTTGAATGGAATCCACTTCTATGATGAATTATTAAATTCTTTCCTTGCTCCTAGCCAAAAAGAAAGGGGGATATTGTCTAGTGGCAAGGTGAATATTGCCAATTTAAGAAATTAAAAAGGCCACAACTCATAACATTCTAAACAAGAAAACAAGAAAATAAACATGATATTATAGAAAAATAAATTTTAATAATAAAATCATTGAAAAGAAACAAATATCTCCAAAAAGGGCCCAAAATGCAGTCCTGCTTGAAATATCTCCAAAAAGGACCTAAAATGAGGCACTGCTTGAAAAGTAAAGGCTTATAGATAGATCAATAGGGAGAAAACTACAACTCTTGTAACTAAGACAACAAATAGGATTTAAAGATAAAGAACATGATACAAAAGAAATATATACTTATAAAGATTTGTATATATATGGTGATCTTGTTTAGTTATTTACAATCCAATGAATCATTCATCCTGATTATGGGTACATAAGTGTGAACCGAAAATTTATTTTTCAATGTTTATTTTTAATATAGTTTTGAATCCAAGGAAAAGAAACCCTCTTGCAACAAATATGTATACTTTCTCCCAATGAAGTGACTACTTGTACAACATTTACTAATTTCTGAAAGTATACTTCATGAAGCAAAAGTTGTCTACGGGGAATTTGGTGTCATGATATCAAATGTAGGCACTGCTAATGTGAAGGGAACAAGGTAGAAGATTGTCTAGCCAATCATGGGATAGATTGCTTTAAATTAAATATAGGCCATGAACCGTCAACCTGGGAGGGTTTAGAATTCATTCTATTACATGAAGCATATTCCTCCATCTCTCATTAACATGTCCTTGGCTTGTTACATCAAACAAATCTTTGTTTGACCCTATTTATCACTCACTTAGAGAACTGCCACCATGTTCCCATGCATAGAAATCACTCTTTAGTCCATGTGACAGGTGGTTCCTTCCCTTCTAAGCCATGAAAAATAACAAGACTCTTTCCTATGCTCATACCCTACCTCCTAAAGCTATTTATGGACATTATTCTTCCTTGTTCCTATTTTTCTAGTCTCTCTGTGTTGACTTTACAAAAAATGATGTGCTAAAGCATTTTCAGGAAAACCAAGTAGTGCTTTAGGTCAGTTGGTAAAAAAACACACAAAAAACACCTAAATATTCCAAAAAATAAAATTCACTGAAACCATGGCAAGCGACTTACCTAAAAATTCTACACAAATTGTGTCATGGTGTCAAAGATGCTAATGATACATACTCTAAAATCCTCGTCAAAACCTTATTTTTTAGGTTGCAACTTGCCAAATTGGAGAAGTGAAAGGTCAATACCAACAAGGAAGAGTTTGGAGGAGCGAGAAACCAATAGTGGCGGGGCAAGTAGCAAAAAACTATGAAAAACATCCAAAAAATGGCTTTCATTCTCATGATATTCTAATTTTATAAAAGAAAAAATAAAATAAATTTACATATGATAGCAATTTAAATAAAAATTTAAAATTATATATTAAAAAATATATAAAATAATTATACAATTGAAAATATTAAAACATATATAAATTACAAATATATTATATGGTTAACATAATAAATATTATATAAATATATTTTTATAAATTATAAAATAAAATGTGTTAAAATGACTTAAGATTAAAAGTCTCATGTACAATTGTGGCTACATAGCCATTATGGTCACTAGTGTGTGGGGTTGTGGCAACACAACTAGTCACCATAGTGGTCACAACTATTGTGGTGGTAAGTCATAGCCCTTTTTAATAGTAAAAAATAAATATGAAAAAAAAACTATTTTTAATTATATGGATAAAATAGGTTCGAAGGGGTCCTAAAATACTTTACAACAAACATCAACTTGAAACAAAATCCAAACAACATTACAACTACAACCAAGTTACCCCACTACAACCACCTTACAACAATAACAAACCCAAAAATAACCAAAGGATTAGTTGCATACACCACACTAGGCTTTTACCTAGCAATTTGCACACCAAAAATGTGTCTATTAGAAACATACATATTTTAGGAAGAAATCTCTTCCTTCTTTGGACGATAGTCTAGGACACACCATTATCAAGATTCATTTAATCATCTTGCATTGATATGGACACAATTTTATTAGTTAATTTCTATGAATAATTTTTTTTAAAAAATATTGATGGAATATCATAATTTTTAGATTTTAGTCCATGGTATAATTTAATAGTTTCAATTTAATTAGTATATGTAAATGAAACAAGTGGTATTAATAGCATATGTAGTTGAATAATACAATTCTATATCTTTATATGTGGCAAATGGTTTGAAGCAATGGTAAATGAATTGGAATTTTCAAGAAGCAACTCTTCTAAAATAACAAATGTAATGTGTTTCACATTCATTCATAGAAGCTTCAAATTTAATGCACTCCTAGCCAATTCTAAGTGGCAATGGTAGTAATATATACCTAGGCAATTTCTTTTTTATTTATATATGTGTTCATTTAAATTATGTATGCTAATACGTTAGAGAGTATGTGTTGAAGTTAGGGCTCCCTAACATAATGAGTAATAAAAGTTTAAAAATGTAAATGTTAATTTTTTTTATAAAATATGTGAAGGCCTTAAGACTGCACCAAGAGGCAATGCCTTCCATGCAATAGGTTTTTTCGGTGCACCAATCAATCTAGGCAGCCAAATGGCTTGCTTAGGTAGGGGTCCCATGAGGGGGGCTTAAGCTCTATGGATTATGATCAAATTCAAAAGAAAAAAGAATAGAAGAGTAATAATCATTTATTTAGTCATTAATTTAGTCATATATTAGTCATTTATTTAGTCATTTTTTATTTGTTTGGTATTAGTCATTTATTTAGTCATTTAGTTGTGATTTTACCTGATGACCAAATTAGTCACTTATAAATGACCAAACTAGAATTTTTTTGTCAAATACTACTAGTGTTAGCCACGTGACTAAAAATTTTAGTCACATTTTAGTCACATAGTCATTTATTTGTCAAATTCTACTAGTGAATGCAATAGTATGTTGTGATTTTGATAAACTAAATGTAGACAAATAAAATTGAATTCTAGAAATGCAAAGGGTCTAAACATAGATGCACTTGTGGTATAAATTTGATCTTGATCTTGGGTTGATGCAAGAAGTTGGGTCCACAAAAAGCTCAAAAAGTGGAAGTGTTTTTCCTATTTTTCAAAATTTCACACTTGGACTAAAAATTTGAAACACTTACTGTAATGCCCACCATGAAACCCTAGAGAATGTCACACACATAACGAAAGTGAACAATTTTTTTTTTTGAAAGTGTAATTAAACAAGTAAAGTAAACTACACTAACACATACATTCTCTAAGGTACGTGGCGACGCTTACTTACAATACCCATTACTAACAAAAGTTACTAAAGATAACTTATATTTAATTACTCATGAATTAAAGATCATACATCCAAAACATTAAAATACATTGCATAAGATATAAAGTACAATAATGATTCATTCACACATTGCATTTATTTAATTTCACAATTAAAATTCTCATTTCCAAATGAGATAGTTTATACAAAAGTGTTACAATTACAAATTACAAAGGTTCTCCTCGAATAAAAATTGAGTGATACAATTACAAGTTATCCAACTGATACAAATGACATAAGAGAAGTACAAATCCACTGGTACACATGAGCTCTCCAATCATGAAGTACCTACCATCACGAACAAGAACTGGGGACCCAACGATGTAAGGTGCACGTTCCACCCAACCAAGTGGTACCTGAAGGCCCAACCCCCATGCTAGGAGATAGTAAAAGAGATTCCTAGGAAAAACCTACAACCTCTAGACACAGGAAATAACAATACTAAACTACACAAGTACAAAACTAACAAAATGGTTACAATACTTCTAGATAACAATGATCAACTACACAATACAACAACTGACTGGCAATTGTCATAGGAAGAGTGTCACACATAATTTGCTATGGGTTACCCTGGCTCAACCTTCTTAGGCTACTGGACCCCCATCCTGGGTTACCCTGGCTTGCCTCTACCGGTTGTCGGACCCCCATACAAACTATGCTTCTCGTCTCATCTCAAGCCTTAATAAGTGCATGAGTCATGAGAGAGGAATTAATTATCTTAATTAGTCTGAAAGTTTTTCATTAATTCTTTTTAAGTTATCACTTGATTAAACCCTAAGTGAGTTACTCTAGCGCCCCTTTGTATGTTGGACCCCCACAAAGAGCCACTCTCCTACTGACAACACACGGTTCAAATCCACAATACCATGGGTAGATAAGATGCACAAAACTGATAACAAATATCAAGCTTAAAACATAAGGTCACACAACCCGTTCGTAGTAACTGGGTATCTATACCATATCACATATCCCATTTGTGGTAACTAGGTGTTCAAACAACTACATCCATGTGCACTACCCAAAACAAATCACAAGTTGAACCAACACCTATAACAACCCAACATAGAATAAACTCCTCTGGAAGACTTACTAACTTAATTAACCCATTTTCCCCAACAAACATAATAGAAGAAACATAATTTAAAAGCAAATCAGGCAAATAAAACATCTAATATTCGGATTTCCTAAATCCAATTTAAACAATAATACATTGCTCAATTATTTCTAATTCAAGACAATTTTATTGATAGGATAAGAACAAATCATAACTAATTGTTTAACTTTATAATTCCTCAATACATTACATGAAAATAACAAATCTTATCATAAAATTCGTTTGCAACCAATAAGAAATATAAATAACAATCACTTCCTTAAAAATTTCATTTTATTTAAAACAAATAACGATTTCCCTTAAAATCATTCCCTTATTAAATAACTACTTGAGCATCTGACAAGCAATAATAAATTTAAATCAAAAGGTTTACTTCAGTTTCCCAATAACATTTAAATATAAGAATCCCATTTCCCCATTGAAATCATATCATTATAAAATAGCTACTTGGACATAGACATGCATCTCTATTAATTAAATATTCATTTAGATAAAAATGTATATCTACATAAATTTAATATCCATTTCCAATGTTTAAATATTCATTTATTTAACCATATGCACATTATCCATATATTACTAAATAAGAATAGCAATAAATACATATATATATAATATAATATATATATATATAATTAATTTATATTATAAAAAAAAAAAACATTTTAAAATACATAAAAACCCTAGGGGATGTAGCCCGGGCTGCGCCCAGCCTCCCCTATGGAGGTCGTGCTGCCATAGCTGCGCCCCCCCATGAAAAATTTAATTTAGTTTTTTTTAAAAAAAAAATTTGTCAGTTTCCCTAACTTCGCCATACAATGATTTTCCCAAAATTTTAATCAAAATTTTATTATAAATCCAAATTTGTATATGCATATTTATCTATTTATGAAAAATATATCAAAACAATTGTCCAGAAAGACAAATTTTCACAAAAATATTCTACAGAAGGGGATTTACAATTTTAAATAGGGGATTTCAATTTTCAAAGAATTTAACAGAGAATCTCTTTTCCAGAATTTTAATTGAGGATCTTCATTCATTCTTACAGAGGTTTTCTAATTTCTTTTGTTGTTTTCATTTTGAATTTCCTATTGTTTTAAATTCTTTTCCCTACAAAAGATCTAAGAATTTCTCAATTTTTCTACAGAGATTTTAAAAAATTCACAACAATTCTTTCAAAACTTCTAAACAATAAAGCAATAAAGAACTTGTTTTCTGAAGTCTGAAAAAATAAAATTTGAAGTTGAGCTTCCCTACAAAATCCAATCTTTCAGAACCTCTTTCAAAATCTCCACTTCCAGACCAAATGTAAAATTACAGAGCCAAATCTTTTTCCATTTTAACAGGCCAAATTTTCCAAATATAAAAATATCCTCCCATTAATTTTTCAACACTTAGTCAAAATTCCAAAATATCTCTTTCAACCACCACAATTATTTCCTCTTATGCATTCAAAATTTTTTTTGCTTTTAAATAATTTAAAACACAATTTAATTTTCAAATAAATTTAAATCACTTAATCTATGCACTTTACAAAACAACTTTAATTATTTATTTTATTTAATCAACAACTTTAATTTAATTAATTACTTTATCCATTTAATAAGATAAATTTAATCAATATATTAAGTTACCTTACCAATTGAATAAAATAAAATTAATTAAATTAAATAACAATTTTAATCTAAAATACATAAATTAACATTTACAACCACTTAACATTAATTTCCACATATAATTCCCACTGATAATAAATTATCAAAATATCAAAGACAACATGACTTAGCAACAAACAAGATACAAATTGATGACACACTATGACTGGGATTGTGGTTTGATAAGGGGTTACTATCTCCCAATCAACAAAACCGTTGGGAAAGTGGACACGCTTAGACCTATGAATCCAGGTGGAGACAATGTCTTGTACCTACAATCCTGCAATCAAGATGAATGTCATACATGGATAAAACATAACAGTCACACCATGAAGAGAAATCGCGGAATCACAGGGCGCTCGCAAGCGAGTGATGTAATCTCATCCCCTTCACCAATAAGTCACATCAAGATTGACAAAATTAAAGCATCATTAATCAACAAATGAGCATATCTCAATATTAACAACTATGCTAATCAAAATCATAACATAAAACCATAAACATCCATATAGTGTATCATCACATCAAAGTATAGCATCCACATCGCTCTAATGTCAACGATCATAAAATAATAACAAGGTATCAAGATCTATCATAATAAAGGTACTATCAAACATCATAAACAAATCTAAACACATAGTAGTAACGACTTGAGGGGCACTACACTTACACATTGAATCTTTAAAAATGTATGTAATATGAAATTTAGTATTTTTAATCTAGTTTCCAAATATGTAATTTATGCTAATACCTATATGATACAAATTAATTGTTAATCGGCATGCATAAAACAAATTTAAAAGTCACTTTTTTTAACCATACCATGCACATGTATGGACACCATAATTTGACCTAAATAAAAGTATTTTTCTAATTCCTTTTGGGGAAAGATATGTAACAAAATGAATATTGATGAGGATATTTTTTTGTAATTTTTTTCTTTAAAATATTTTTTATTGTCCTTAATTGTTTTTTTTTAAAATCAATGTGTACTTGAACACCATAATTTGACCTAAACTAATCATTTTTTGAATCATTTTATTGTGTAGAGAATTGTCTAAAGATTGATGTCATATATTTTTTAACAAAAAAATTAACAGAGTAAAAGTTAATAAAAAAAAAGCCTAATATTTCAAGTTTATAAACCAGTTTGCTTAGAAATTAATTAAAAAATGAAAGAAAAAACAATCAAATATTAAAAATTATATATTTGAAAACTAGACATTGTGATCTATAATGGGTTTTAATTTCGTAAATTAATTCTAAAAAAAAGTCCATAAGCTATATTGCTAAAGTTAGACATTTCTTTGGAATCTACCTTAGCTTTTTAGTTGTAGTTCAAATGCTAAAGGTCAAGTCACCAAACCTTTCCTGAGCCTAAAACCCAAGTAAAAAGTGGATTGGAATTTCAATTTTTTTTAGAATGGGTACTTGTTCTATTTTAAAAATGTGTACCCATTTAGGAATGAGATCTCGATCTAAGGCTCGAGTCTCCATTCCTAAACATGTATCCATTTTTAAAAATAGGTACCTATTCCTTTTGGAATTTTTTTGGCCGAAACTCCCCCTCTTCATCGACCCAAATTATTGCACTTACCCTCTTGTAGGTGTAGGGCATAGTGCACCCTGCACTGTCCTCATTTTTTGGATCTAAAAGTCTAGCCCTCAAGTGACCAGTCTATAGCCTATATTTTGTAGGTGTCGCTATCAAAAATTTGTTTGTTAGTGAGAAAAATGCAAATTTCATGACTTTTCAACTTGAAGGGTTTTGATGCATGAATAAAAATAGCCTTTAATCTTCCTCCAACTCACTTCATATCTGTAACCTGCACTCACAAGAGCAGAGGAAAGGTTGTGCCATATAGGGGCTTTCTTTTAAAGTCAAACCTTGTGTTGGTATTTCTACCTCCATAATGGAAAATTATGATGAAAGAGAGTGTATACTTGGTTGGATAGAGGATAATTGATAAACAAGTAATGAATTGATAACCTTTCTACAACTCACAACTTAGATCAGATCTCCTTGATGGAATGAAGTCACACTCATGTCACCTTCAAGGATCAATTGTTACTTGACTTGAATTGATTTGATCACATATGTAAGGGTTAGTACACATAAAAAAAATGCATGTAAATATGAACCTAAAATCACATAACATATGAAATAATGATTGAATGATGAAATGCTACAATAATCCTAACAATTCTACTCTTGATTTCTCTTAAATTCTCAAGTATGCTTCTCCAAATTTGCTAGGACTCTTATTAAAAAAAAATGGTGAAAATACTTTATATTTATATGAAAATCTTTTAATTTCCCAAAAATCAAAATCCAATAAACAAAAATTGAAATTGGAAATTCAAATAATGAAATTATTGAAGCCAACTATTCAAAATTTGGAGCCAAAAATGCTGGTTTAGGGTGCACTGACTAGATTCATGATTTTTTAGTCTCAAAAGTGTCAAGACAAAAATATTAAATGCATAATTTGATTTCCCATGTTTTATTTTACAAGAATGTTTACAAAATTAGAAATTAATGCATAATTAGTTCCAAGCACATAGGGGGGAGCTAAACCTAATGTGAAATTGTCAAGGGTGATAATATTTTTATGCTACATTTAGACCCCACTTTAGTGAGATTATGGAAATATGTTTAGACTCACACTAAAGTAGGAATGTCATGAGAGATTCAATTATCCAAATATTGAAGAGATACAATGGTATTGAATCTAGGGAATGTGCTAGCCCCTAGGATTGAATATTGTATGGAAACACAATAGAAGGAAAAAGGAACACACATGTGAAGTGAAATATAACATGACAACACAAAGCATGCATGACAAGGACACAAAACATAACATAAAACAACAAAAAAATAAAAAAATGCAAACACAATGCAAAAGGGGCATGACAATCATGGACTAGTAAGATTTGTAGAAATCAAGTACTAGGATCCATACCCAAGATGTTTATGATTCAAGGGATAAAAAAGTTTGATATCCGTTAGGTGAACCACAAACCAAAGCATCTCAAGCTACTAAATTCCAATATTCACTAGGTGAGATTTCTAAAAGTAGCAAATGAGAAATGCACGAGGACTAGTGTAGACCAGTTTTCACTAGGTGTGATCTTATGTAAACCAAACCAAGAGTTATAGTTCCAATAACTCTGATAAGGGTAAAAGTACAAAGTTGTGTCACACTTTTGACCAACTTATCAACATAAGTGAATTTAAGTATTTCTCACTAAAAAATATTGGTTGAACATGTGATCAGTAAGATTCATTCCAGCTAATTTAGATATTTCCACAACTTTTCCAACTAAAATTGTTGGCTCAATGCATATCTAGCTCCAGTTTGAAGCAAATTTACCAAAAAAAAAAAATTATTTAAAAAATTTGATATTTTAATAACTCTTACTCATGTAAATAACATTTTTTAATATTATAAATTTATACCATTTTGTAGATCCATAAGTGTAGTTTTCAAATATATATATATATATATATATATATATATATATATCAAGATAAAATATATCAACACAAAATATAAGGTTGATTACCATGCCAAGGAAAAATATTAAAACTTATTAAAAAATGAAAAAATATGATGCACTAGATAAAAGAATGTATATCAAGATGGTATAATTTTTTTCTATTTTAGATAAATATTTTAATATGAAAGTTGATGTCAAATAGAAATAATTATGTTTGAATACACATATTTTAATATTTATTTAAAAATATATATATTTACCAAAATTGGAAAAAAAAAATCCATGCACTAAAGTTTCAAGTTATAAATACACACAAAAACTTTGAAAGAAAAAAAAAATTACTATAAAAAGATTGACGTCTCATGTAACTTCATTTTTCAGCATTTTATTACCAACTAAATTATACTGTCAATTTATATTAAAAAACATTTTAAAATATTTTTTTATTTTTTTTAAAAAAATACAAACATAAAATATACTAAAAAATACACATTTTACTAGTTTACATCATTTCAAAATTCAAAACATATATGCCACTTTTTAGTGATTCAAGTTTAAAATTTGGATCAATGTTGGTTGTTTCCTTTATAAAAGTGTGACACAAATTTTTACTTTTAGGTGCTACACAAATTTATCAAAATTCCAAGCCAAAAAATTAATAAGTTCAACATGTGTGAACAAAGTGTAGCATGTAATGGAATGCATGCCTTCACCTTAAAGTAATTGTTAAATGCCAATTGTGAGCAATCTCTCTAAGGTAGAATTAAAATGATAAATACAATACGATGAAGTCAAGAGAGCTTATTGAAAAACCCCATGGAAATGATATTTTCCCAATAAAGTTGACTCAAAATCAGGGGTTGCCCCTAAGACAAAGCCACTTAACAAGACAAAAGATATCCCATAAGGGATCCACGGATTTGGGGTCAGTATAGACCTTTCATGATATGTAATATGATTATGCTCAAAATTGACATCATTCTCCCAAATACTTGTTAAAATAAAAACACGGTGGAAGAAAGATACATAGAAATGATAAAAAAAAAAATTGGGTCAACATGGAAGGGAGCTAAATTTCTATTGCATCATCCCCAAAAGGAAAATACAAGAAGACTATAAATTTTTATTATATAGAAGAATAGAGATACAAATAGATAAATGTTACAAATTACAATAGATTCATTTGTATAATTATACCAACAAGAACAAGTGAAACCAACAAACATAAAGACATACAAGAAGCACAAAATGGGAGATCACATACAAGTAAAGAAACATATAAAGCACACACAAAAGGGTATAATATATGCAATCCGATCTAAAGAAAATCATCCACATCCCAATCCTGCTCATCATAAATGGAAGGTAGAAAATTTAAGCTAAAGGAACTACAATAAGTGTCATACAAGGAGTAGCACTAGATTAAACATGTGGTTGATCACTCTCATCAAAAGGATTATCACACTTTCCCCTATTCAAAATCATAGATGTGGAGAAAAATAAAGATAATTCGTTATGCACTTGTTCTTCTATTTTTTCTTCTTCATCTTAATTATCCAAATTTATCACAATAGGTGGCCTAGGTATAATATTATCCATATGTTCATTCTTCTTCTCATTTTGGGTTGGAATAGGTATTGTTAAAGTTTATGTTTCAGTGAGGGTGGCAAAGTGAATTTAGGTGATGATGATGATGGGTGGACGAGAGGTAACTCATCGAAGTTGGTTTGGATTGGTGGTTGGTCATTAGGTAAATTTTAATTCTTTTTAGCAAGTTGGAGATCCAAGTCATGAAATTTATGCTTATGCTCATTTTCACTTCTATTTCTTCTTGCATGAGTTTCAACTTGTGAGGGATTAACCAATGTATTTCCCAACTTGAAGGAACCATCATAGGTTGGGATGTTTTAGGTACATATATTTGTTTTTCTTTTGGTGGCATAAAGTTAATTATACGATTATCCCTAGGACTCTTGTAAGATAACGAGGGTGGAACCATGACATACATGTTAGATGATCTAAAGAGGATACTCAGTTTGGACTTAGGTTCCTCCATTAAATTTGGGTTAGGAGAAATATCCATGCAAGTCATAGTGGCCTGAGGAACCTTAGGTGGATATTGCTAAGAGATAATTTCGCTATTAATTTTCCTTTATGTTTTTGGTATGATATGAAAAAGTGATCTTCACAAGGTTTTATAGGTTCAATAGGTGTAGGACAAAAATAATCTAACGAAAATTTTCATCAGGAAGCCAAAGGTTTAAATCCATTATGATAAATTGTATGTATTCCATTTTCAAAGGGGAACTTTATGCACTTGTGGATAATCGATGGGACAACACTCATTGAGCATGGCTATGGATATCTTGGCTTCAAATAAAATTGGTCCAATGTTAGAATGATGGTGAATAAAACATCTAACTATTTTGGTCCAACTTTGAGTGGTAGAGTTATCAAACCTATCGTAGGGTGAGAAAAACCATCATGATTTTTAGCCATGCTTTAATTTTTCATAATTATCTTTGCAAACTTCATGCACAACTAGAAATTATTTCATGATCACATTCTCAAAACACATAGGATCAATAAGTATTCTTATTGTGGGTTTATCATTTATACATCCAATGATATAGAGAGGACCATCACATGTATGCATGGATGCATCAATATGTGTGAAAGTAATATTAGGTAACAAAGTGGTTTGGCCCTTATGAGGTTGAATTCTATTATGTTTATCATGTCAGACATATCATCATATTCCCCATCATTATCACTACATTGCATTAATTTACATGAATAAATTGGTAATGGGTTGGTGAATATTTATAAATTTTGGTTAGGTAGTGAAACTTATTTATTTACTTTGGGTAAAAGTACAAAATTGTGTCACACTTGTATGAAGGAAATAGGCAACACTGATCCAACTTTTAAAGTTGAATCACTAAAATGACAACCCTTTCCCAATCTCATGATTAGTGAGCTTGTTTTAGTCGATTTTATGGGAATTGATGAAACCATTGTGATAAGTGGATGCAAACCTAGTTTATGCTAAAAATGAACATGATGCAAGATAAGTTACTATGATTTTATACTAAGAATGAACTAATTATGCTATTGCTAAGCTAATCTAAGCTAATTCTAAGCTAAAAGATTCAAACCCTAATTTATAAACAAACTAAGATGGATGCATGGAAGTGATTAATGGATGCTCTAAGCTATTATGCAATGAAAATGAACTAAAATAAGCTAAAAAGTGAGTAAATTGAGAGTATGTATTCAAGTGAATTCAAAAACTCATAAGTTTGCAGTTGAAAGATGGATCCATTTGTCTCCAAATAGTGACCTATTTATAGGAGAGCAAATGAGGAATGAAAGGTTGATATAAAAAAGCTTAATCAATGGTTCAAGATGAAAGGGATGAGAGACATGGATCATGGGTGAGAATACATGATGGGTTTTAATCAAGGGCCCACACTTGCCTCAAACAAACACACTTTTGACCTGCTCACACAGGTCAAAGGTGACTTGCTCAAAAGGTTGAAGGTTAACTTGCATTTGAAGCTAAGTGAGTTGATTGGAGGAAAGAGAATATTCCTTTTGGATGAGGAAAAAGGTAATTTACAAATTAAAACAAAGTTTTAATTGTGCAAAAAGGGGGATAAGGAATATTCCATACGAATATTCCCTTTTCTTAGAGGAAAATTAGTTTACTTGCTAATTAAACAAGATTTAATTTATGAAATTAGGGGATTTGCAGGAATAAAGTGATATTTATTAAATTAGATGATTCAATACATGGGGGAGAGGTGAAAGTGATATTTAATTAAATAACTTAGGGTTATTTAATTAAATAAGACAACTTAGGAGATTAAATTAAATATTTTTATTTATTTAATTTAATTAGATGAAGTGTTAGCATGGAAAGAGATTAAATAACCCGATTAAATTAATTAGGCCAATAGATGAAAATGATGCAATTAATTAATTAGCTAGGCTAATTAAATCAATTAAGCGAAAAGAGGATGGGTTAGAGAGGAAATGATGTTAATAAATCTGTTTTAAATGTATGATATCAATTAGGACATTTTTCAGTATTTACAATCATATATATATATATATATATATATATAACACAACTATTTCCATTGATATCAACTTTCATATTAAAAATTTATCTAAAATAGAAAAATAATATAGCATCTTGATATAGATTCTTTTATCTAGTGCATCATATTTTTTTAATTTTAAAGAATAAGTTTTACTATTTTTTCTTGACATGGTCATCAACCTAATATTTTGTGTTGATAACTTACTTTTAGTAAAAATAAAAAATAAATATAAATAATAATTAAACTATTTTTTTTTTCAAAAACTACACTTATGGATCTACAAAAGAGTATTTTATAATTTTTAAAAAAATATTAGTTACATGAGTAGGAGTTGTTGAACATCAAGTGTTTTAGATTTTTTTTTTTAGTAAATTAGCCTCAAAGTGGTGCTACATATGCAATTAGTCAATAATTTTAGGTTGAAAAGTTATGGAAATATCTAACTTAGTTAGAATGAATCTTACTAGATCATATGTTGGACCAAAAAATGATTTTTATTTAGAAATACTTAAATTCACTTGTGCTGATAAGTTGGCCACAAGTATAACACAACTTTATACTTTTACCCCTTTGTCATTAACGATGATTGATTGGATTTAATTTTATCAATGAGGTCTTCCACTTGGTGCTTAATATGGATACATCATTCCATATTGTGTCCAAGTGTATGATGATATTGTCAAAATTCTTTTGCATTAAATTTTGGCAGTATAGGTTTACTTCTGTCAACATGCTTAATCGCACGGAGTTGAATTGAGTTCTTACTTAATAATTGGAATACTATCGCATGATGGGAATTGAGAAATTATATGAATTGTATATCTCTTGGTTGAAACTAATAAGGAGTGTTACTTGTAGTGGAAACATGAGTTTCAAGTTATTGATGGTTTGAGGAGTGATTATCTTTGTATTTTTTCTTTTTTGAATGATGGGTAATTTTTTTATGGTAAAGGCTTGGATTGATCATGAGGATTCAATGAAGGTATTGCTTCATACTAAATAACTAAAATCTGATAATCATTAAGGGCTATACACAAGTATCTAAAGGATGGGTACTTCATCAACAAAATCCTGTCTCGAATATTAGGTTGTAAGTTTCCTATAAACACTCTTTGAATCTCAACGTCAAGAAAACTATACGATATTTGTGAGTAGAGTGATTGGTATTTTCCTATGAAGTATGTTACCTTTTCCTTAGGTCCATATTTATTAATGAACTAAGTCCGTTAATGTTACTTGAGGACTAATATTTTCTTGAAATTGTTGAAGAAATGCACTAACAAGTTGTGTGAATGAAGTGATTGAGTTGTTGGGAAATGAGAAAAACCATTCTAAGGCCATATCTTTCAATAATCTAGGATTTTTTTTTGCCAAAATTTCATCTTCAAAAATAAAATTACTACATAAAGCTATAAAAGCAGACACATGATTGTTAGGATCTCCCTTACCATTATATTTCTTAAGTCGAGGTATATCAATATTTTTGTGGTATTGGTGTTTTTAGAATGGATAATGAAAAAGGATTTCATGTGAGGTATTATGGAGGTTTACCATTTTGATTTTGGTTTAAAGTTGAGATTTGTTTTTGAAGCGACGTGACATCTTGCAAAATTTGGTTTATGAATGGATTATTAGGTGACATTTTTTCACAGTTCGTTGAATATGTCAAACTAGAGTGAATGACCAATGGATTAATATGTTTCATGTTTATAAGAGGCGAAAAAAATGGAGGTGTTATTGGTGAAGTGACCAAACTATAAGGACTCACATTAGGAAACCCTAAGATTGGATTTAGGTCATTGTTGTATTGTATGGTTGATTCTATAGTTGGATGTGTTAATGTGGGAATAGAATGTATGGTTGTGGTAGAAGGAACTTATTTTCCTCCTTGGTTTTGAGCATTGGTAAATTCTTGATCGCAACTAGTTGTTGTAGGGATGTTAGCATTGACTATGTGAGCTAGACTACGTAACACTTCTATTCCTTGGGAATTATTTATCAACTTCCTATGATGTTTGACCATAAGAACGGTCTCTCTGGCTAAAGGTTCTATACTTATAAATTCTTGAATACCTTCTAAATCCTTATCTAATTGTTTCAATTTTTCTTCAATAACATGGGCAATAACAATCTCTAAGTCTACATAAATATTCGATTGAGAGGAAGTTACATGTAATATGGGATGAGGGATAGAAACTAAAGCGGATTGAGAGAGGTAATACCTTGTGTGAAATATTTATTGGACTCAAGATCCAAAATGGATGTGGTTATAGTGCAGGATGCCATAAGTCTAAAACTACGTCTCATAGGGGTATTAGTAACTAGTAGGTCTTGATATGAGTTTTAAAATTCTTAGGTGAGTCTAATTATGAAGAAAAAGTAAAATAAAATGGAAAAAAATCAAACCAAGTACAAAATTAGAGGGAAGAACCACATAAAATACACAAAGGTAAGTCTGATTCAAATTTTAGTGAAATTTGACTGGTCTAGGGCATAGTGCACCATAGACTGGCAATGTATTTTACAAGATTTATAATTTATATGTGTTCTATAGTGCTTAAGTGCCCTACTATGTGATTGTACAGGTCTGACAATACATAAATTTCAATATTTTAACAAATTTGTGATTTTACAATATAAAATACAATTATGCAAGCAAGTTTCAAAATCTTCAATCAATGAATGCATTTGGAAATAAAAATTTCATATTGTACAATATAGAAATTCAATGGGGTAAAAGTACAAAGCTATGTCACTTTTATAAAGGAAACAACTAGCACTGATCCAACTTTCAAACTTCAATCACCAAAAAGTGGCATATATGTTTTGAATTTTGAAATGATGTAAACTAATAAAATATTTTTTAGTATATTTTAGGTTTGTATTTTATAAAAAATAAAAAATTATTTGAATATAGATTTTTGTAAATTGACAATATAATTTAGTTGCTGATAAAGTGTTGAAAAATTAAGTTACATGAGACATCAGTATTTATATAGTAAATTTTAATTTTTTCCTTCAATTAAATTGTGTGTATTTCTCACTTGAAACTTTAGTGCATGTATATATATTTTCTCAATTTTTATAAGTGTATATTTTTAAATAAATATTAAAATGAGTGTGTATTAAAATAGTTATTTTCATTTGATGTCAACTTTCATATTAACTATTTATCTAAAATAGAAAAAAATTATACCATCTTGATATAGATTATTTTATCTAGTGCATCATATTTTTTTTTAAAATTTTAATAGGTTTTGCCATTTTTCCTTGACATGGCAATCAACCTAATATTTTTTCCTAATAACCCACTTTTAGTAAAAAGATAAAGGAAAATATAAATAATAATTAAACTATTAAAATATGTATTTTTGAAAGCTACACTTATGGATCTACAAAGGGGTATTTTTATATTTTGAAAAAATATTATTTACATGAGTAGAAGTTATTGAAACATCATTTTTTTCAAATAATTTTATTTTTTTGGTAAATTAGCCTCAAAGTGGCGCTACATATGTATTTAGCCAACAATTTTAGTTCAAAAAGTTGTGGACATATCTAACTTAGCTAGAATGAATCTTACAAGATCATATGTTTTCCCAAAATTATTTTTTAGTATGCTAATAAGTTGACCGAAAGTGTGATACAACTTTGTACTTCTACCTAATGATCCTATCTTGACAAAATATAAAAATTGAGATCTTTCAAAGATTTTGCAACAACATAATGCACTTTTTCCTTTTCACTATATATGCTAATGCCTAAATGAATTATTTTGAACTCTTTCAGACAAGATTTTAAATTTTAAATGACCTAATGCAAATTTATTAATGCAAGCTTGAACTAGATGCTGGGAAAATGTGTCTCAACCTTGCAATTATATAAAGGTTATTGTTGATATATATATATCCTAGTTACAATGATAGGTGTAATATACAATGGCATAAAGGGGGAGGAGTGGGATGTGTCTAAAAAAAATTTTGTTAACTTTTTCAGGAAACTACTAAAAAGACCAACATACATTAGATAAATGACACAATGTAAATCTAGACTATTAATTATTAGGTTTTATATCTAACGGTGGATATTTTTTTGGCCTGTCTTGCCCTAGAATGTAACTCTATTTTATGAGGGCGTTGTATTACAATTGTAGTAAAGAGATGGTGTTCTGAGAGTCTGATAGCAATTGTGTTGAGTCTTGATCTCTGAGTGGTGATACTCCTGTGAGAGGCTTGCTCTGTAAGTATATTACAATATTCTTTGTGATTTATTAAATAATATATTGGGTGGCTTTTGGAGTGTAGGGTTTTTCTCCTGAAAGGTTTTTCCCCACGTAAATCATTGTGTCATGTTATGCATGATATTTATATTTATTTTTGTTTAAGTTTTTGTAACTGTTAAAGATCTATAAAAGTTTTGCATTATTCTCTTCTCAAGATTAGTGTAAGAAGTTGTTCCACTACCTTAGCTTCCTTACAAGTGGTATCAGAGCTTGATCACCTTTGGTTTCAATTGTGGGTTGTTGGTTTTTTTGGACTAATTCAGATATGAGTGGGAGCTTGTGTAGAAGATACTTTGTGATCTTGTTGCAAGAATTTTTAGATGGCAAGTTCATCGGTGAGAATAGAGGTGGATAAATTTTATGGAAATAATTTTGAAATGTGGAAGCTGAAGATGGAGGATCTGTTGATAGATTGAGATTTGTGGGATGTTGCTGATGAGAATGTTTCAAGGCTTGTAGATCCTACTCAGGTTACTCAATATGATGTTATGGACCATAAATACAAGGGTCTAATCAGATTGTGCTTATCATATTCTATTTTAATTAATGTCCATGAGGATAACTCTACACAAAAACTATGGAAGAAGCTTGGTGAGATGTATCAGGCCAAATCTTTCGTGAAAAATATTTTTTTGAGGAAGAAATTGTTTTCCTTGAGAATGGAAGAGGGTGGATGAATCATAGACCACCTGGAAGCATTCAATATGTTGGTGGCTCAACTAGCATTCATTGGTGTCAAAATGGATGAGGATGAGAAATTTCAGATCTTGCTTTGTTCTTTGCCTAATTCATGGGATTCTCTCGTTATGGCTATTGGAAGTACTTATGTTATTTTGAAGACTGAAGATGTGGTGTGTTATTTTCTTTCTAAAGTGATTAAGGAAGGTATCCATCATTGCTAAGGAAGCCATAAATATTCATGGAAGACCTAAGGGAAAATGCAAGAAGAATGAGAATCATGACAAATCCAAGTCCAATGGGAGATCTAAATCTCTTGGAGAGTCCAAAATTATTTTTGGAACTATGGTAAGCATGAACATGTTTGTAAGGAATGAAAAGAAGAAATTTGATTTTGATTTTAATTCTGAGAAGGAAGATGGTGATGCATTGATTGAAGCTTTGGTAACTCGTGCAAGTAATGATGCATGGATGATTGAATCACATGCATATTTCCATATGACCTTTAATAGAGATTGGTTTTCTGAATATGAAGAATTTGATGGAGGTAAGGTGTACTTGGGTGATGATTCTCATTTAGACATTGTTGGTCATGGTAAAGTTAAAATCAGGTTTCTTGATGGTAGAATAAAAAGGATTAATGGTGTGTTGCATATCCCTAGATTAGCACAAAATATGTTATCTGTAAGCAAACTAATAGATGCAGGTGTGTAGGTAGTATTTTTTGATGCAGGATGCAAGATGGTTAGAGGTGCTATGGTGATTGCTAGAGGTGTTAGATATAGCACATTGTATAAGCTTGATGCATGCATTGTTGAGTGTAATAGTACTTCTATGAAAAACAAGTCTATGGAAGAAGTGAGGGTTTCACCTTCAATAGATGATCATGGATTTTGGGTACCCAAGGGTGCTCTTTCTTTTGAAACAAAGTTTCCTATAGAGAAAACTATGTTTTGGCACCAGAGACTTGGCCACATTGGAGAAAAGGGTCTAAGAACCTTGAAAAATAAAAACCTTGTTGAAGGTTTGTCTAATTGTAATCTTGAATTTGATTCATGTGAGCATTGCATTTATGGAAAACAAAACAATGTTCAGTTTTACTCAAGTTCTCATAAATCTTTTGGTCTATTGGATCTTATTCATTCTGATATGTTTGGTTCTATAAATGTTCCTTCCATTGGTAAATCAACATATTATGTTTCATTTATTGATGATTATAGTAGTTCTGTAAGGATATGGGTATATTTTCTAAAGAATAAATCTGAAGTTTTTAGTCGATTTAAATAATTTAAAGCAATAGTTGAGTTATAGACTAGAAAGAAAAGAAAGTGTTTGAGGACTGATAATGGTGGTGAATTTTTCTCTAACGATTTTGATAGATTAGACATAAGACAACTCCATATTCTCCACAACAAAATGGAGTTGCAGAAAGAATGAATAGGATACTGATGGAGAAGGCGAGGAGTATGTTTAGTGGTGTTGGCCTAAAACAAAGGTTTTGGGCTGAAGCTATTGCCACTGCCTGTTACTTGATTAATAGGTCTCCTACATCAACTCTTGTTGATAAGAAACCTATAGAGGCATGGTCAAGTCACAAGCCTTTATTAAGACATCTTAGAGTTTTTTCGTTGTGATGCATATGCACATGTGTCAAAGGAGAAGCGAAACAAAGTTTGAGAACAAGGTTGTGAAATGTATCTTCATTGGAAATACTTATGGTGTGAAAGGATACAAGCTTTGGGATCCTGTTGCACAAAAGGTAATATATAGGAGAAGTTTTATTTTTAGAGAAACTAAGTCTTCTTTTGTTACATTGCAGCTAAAACAAAGTAAACAAGAAGATCTAATTCGATTTCCTACCACACTTGAAAAAGTTGAGTTGAGACCCATAGATAGACAAGAAGTTGAGGAGAGATCATCTAGCTCTAGATCTTCAAAAGAGGAGGAAGAAATTCCAACACATCTTGTTTGTAGGTCTACAAGGCATAGACAACCACCTGAAAGGTATACACCTGATGACTAGAGATATATTCTTCCTTTGAATACTAACATGGATGAACCCAGATCTGTAGAAGAGGCATTACGTATGAATGATGTAGAATCCTAGAATATTGCACTATGGATTCAAAGAAATGACATATTTGAAACAAAATGATACATGGGATCTTGTACCATTTCTTGAAGGACAAAAACCTGTTGGTTGCAAATGGGTGTTCAAGAAAAATATTGGTTTAAATGTAGGTAAATTGAGAAGTACAAAGCAAGGTTGGTTGCGAAAGGTTACTCTCAAGTTGAGGGTGTTGATTATGGTGAGATATTCTCTCCTATTGCAAAAATGTCATCTATTATATTTTTTCTTGCTATTGCTATTGCTTATGACTTAGAGGTTGAGTAAATGGATGTGAAAATTTCTTTTCTTCATGGTGACTTGGAGGAGGATATTTATATGACATAGCCAGAGAACTACATGGTGAAAGGTAAAAGTAAGTTGGTTTGAAAATTGAAGAAATATTTTTATGGCTTAAAACAAAGTCCTAGAATGTGGTACCAGAAATTTGATACATATATGTTGAGTTTTGGATTCAAGCATTCTAAATCAGATCATTGTGTTTATTATAAAATTGATGATGATCATTTCCTATTTATTGCATTATATGTTGATGAAATGTTATTTATTGGCAAAGGAAAAGGTATGATTTCAGAACTGAAATCTCAACTTGCTACTAAATTTGAAATGAAAGACCTTGGTGCATCTAAATGCATTTTTGGGATGTAAATTAAAAGAGATAGAGAAAACAAAAAGCTATGGCTTGGCCAAAGTAAGTATGTCAATTTAATTTTACAGAGATTTAACATGTAGGATTGTAGACCATTGTGTATTCTTGTTTCAATTGGGACAAAGTTATCTATTTCAAATTGTCCAACATCTCCATCAAAGATGGAAGACATGAGTAGAGTTCCTTACTAGAGTTCAGTTGGAAGTTTGATGTACATGCTATGGTTTATACTAGACCAAACAATGCCCAAGCAGTGGGAGTTCTTTCCAGATATATGTCTAATCCTAGTAGAGTTCATTGGGATACAGTCAAAAGAGTCTTTAGATATTTGTGTGGTACCTTAGATTATTCCTTATGTTATCATAGTAATATGACTGAAGATGAAATTTCCCTTGATATTCATGGTTATCTGGATTCACACTGGGCAGGTGATATTGATAGTACACCATCCACTAGTACTTATGTGTTTACATTATTCGGTGGTGCAATCAGTTGGATGAGTAAGCGACAGGATGTGGTTGCTTTATCCACTACTAAATTAGAGTATATGGAAGCTACCCATGCTTGTAAAGAAGCCATTTGACTTAAGACACTATGTTCAAATATTGGAATAAAACAAGGTGCAATGACAATTTATTGTGATAGTTAGAGTGTGATATGTCTAGTCAAGAACTTGAAATTTCATGGCATGACCAAGCACATTGATGTACAGTATCATTTTTTTCAAAATATGGTCAAAGATGGCAAGGTAAACCTAGTTAAGGTAGAGACTTTGATGAATGTTTCTAATTCTTTAACTAATCTTGTGAGCACAGAGAATTTTAGATGGTGTTCAGAGATTATGGGCCTTTTGGCCCCTGGAAATTAAGAGACAATGTTTACTCCCTCTTGTTGCTCTTGCAAGGTGTTTGACAAGTGGGAGATTTTCTAGGAAAATGTGTCTCAACCTTGCAATTATATAAAGGTTATTGTTGATAGGATATATATGAATATATATATTTCCTAGTTACACTGGGATAGGTGTAATATACAATGGCATAAAGGGGGAGGAGTGGGATCCGTGTAAACAATTTTTTGCCAACTTTTTCAAGAAACTACTAAAAAGGCCAACATACATTAGATAAATGATAAAATGTAAATCTAGACCGTTAATTATTAGGTTTTAGATCTAATGGTGGATATTTTGTTGGCCTGTCTCTCCCTAGAATGTAACTCTATTTTATGAGGGTGTTGTATTACAAATGTAGTAGAGAGATAGTGATGTATTCTAAGATTCTGATAGTAGTCATGTTGTCTCTTGAATGAGCTGAGTGGTGATACTCCCATGAGAGGCTTGCTCTACAAGTATATTGTAATCTTTTTGATTTACTAAATAATATATTGGGAAGATTTTGGAGTTTGGGGTTTTTCTCTTGAAAGGGTTTTCCCCACATAAATCACTGTGTCATGGTATGCATGATATTTATGTTTATTTCTATTTAAATTTTTGTAACTATTAAAGATCTATAAATATTTTGCATTATTCTCTTTTCAAGATTAGTGTAGGAAATTGTTCTGCTACCTTAGCTTCCTTACACTAGATCTACTTTGCAATGACTAAAATCATCCCTAGATGTCTTTTGGATGAAAAATGTAATGCATTTTTTCACTTTTCAATGCTTTTTATGAAAATTTTATATACATTAATGATGAAGACCTTTAATAGTGTTTAAAATAGTCGAGTTCACCAAAAAAAATGATTGGGAAAAGGGATATAGGTCCTAAATCACACCTTTCCCAATTTTAGATTTTAAAGGATTAGAAGTGATCTCAAATGCACTTGACTAAAAATCGTAATAGGAAGAGTTAGAATGGTGGATTGGGGTTCTAATTCTTGTGCTTTTTTGTGATGTGTGAAATGTGGCTGATGGATTGTTAATTTATGATTGCTAATTGAATAACTTTGAATGATGCTAATGAACTAATTATGCAAACTATGAAAATTTAATATTCTATTATGATTTTTGATAAACTAAATGCAGACAAAAAATTTAAATTTTATAAATGCAAAGGGCAGCCATAAATGCACCTGAGGTATAAATTTGAGCATGATATTGTAGGTCTAGGGTGTAGTGCACCATGGAATATCCTCCTTATTTTCTCAATCTAAAAATGCAGATCTTAGGTCACTATTATGTACTTATGTCTTCCAATTGTTTCTATTAGAACTTCACCTATTAGTAAGAAAATGTAGATTTCATGACTTGTCAGTATATAGGGTTTTAATGCATGAATGAAAATATAACCTTCAACCTTCCTCCAAATCACCTAAGATCTATAACCTGAACACACAAGAGCAATGGAAGGGTTGTTCCATATAGGGGCTTTCCTAAGTCAAACCCCATGTTGGTATTTCTACCTCCATAATGGAAAAATTTTATGAAAGAGAGTGTATCCTTAGTTGGATAGAGGCTAATTGATAAAAAAAATAAAATTGATAGCATTGATGCAACTCACCACTTAGATATCATCTCTTTGATGAACTGAAGTCACACTCATCACCTTCAAGGATCAATTGTTTCTTCACTTGAATTGATTTGATCTACAAGGGTTAGTTCACAAAAAAAATGTATGTAAACATGAACATAAACTCACATAACATATGGAATGATTCTTGAATGATTAAATGCTACAATAATCTTGATAGTTATGCTCTTCACTACTACTGAATTCTCAATTATGCTTCTCCAAATTTACTAGGACTCTTGTTCGAATCAAACTGGTGAAAATAGTTTGTATTTATAAGAAATTTTTCTAATTTCTCAAAAATCAAATGTCAACAGTCAACAATTTAAATTGGAAACTCAAATAATAAATTGCTGACATCAACATATTCACAATTTGGAGCCAAAAAATTTAGTCTAGGGTGCATTGTGCCCTAGACTAGATTCTTACTTTTTTCAGAATCAAAAGTGTTAGGGAAAAAAATATTAAATGCATATTTTGATTTTCCATTTTTGAATTTCCAAGAATGCATATAAAATTTGCAATTGATGCATAATTAGGTCCAAGCACATAGGGGGGAGCTAAACCTAATGTGAAATTATCAAAGGTGATAATTTTTGACACTATAAGTTGATCAAGGAGATCATATTAAATAGAACATATCTATATCAAAATCATAGTTTGTATATAAATTATTCTCATAATTTACTTAAATTAAACATCAATAAACATCAACAAAATAAAGGAACCAACTACTCCAATAATGGAATAAAATTAGACCAAATTATGCATCTTGGGTAAATATACCAAATAAGCAAGTGAACATATATTTTGGAATGTTACGGGATGAATTACATTATTGGTGAACCTAACATTTTATTTACGTGACTTACAGTTCCCTCTAATTTTTTCACTCATTATGGTTTTATGGCTTTTTAAATGTTATGTCTCATTTCTAGATATAATTAGTTTAATTCTTCTTTCATACTGATGCTTCAATTCTAATCTTAATTATAGGTTTCATGCTTACATTGGTGACCTTCATTTTGTCCACCCTATTAGCACTATATTTAGTTTATGAATCTCATGTGCTTATAGGCTTATTGTATTAGTAAAAAAAGATTATATCAATTTTTGTTGGTTAAATTTTTTGTATGGTTAAGCCTTGGTTGTATCATTGTTGTAATGGTGGTGAATTAATGGACCCCATTACATTGGAATGGTCTTCTTATAATGTAATTTTTTTGTTTCATGATTCTAAGGAGAGGTCATATGTTTTTGTAAATCCTTCATGGTGAATTTGTAAGCATGGAAGGGATTTCGATGTAAAATTCAATTCACTTTGAAGTTGTAGAGGTTTGCTACAATTGAGAAATATTTTAAATTTTTTCAAACACCTTTGCCCCATTTCCATTTTATACTATATACCTTTAGAACTTTTAATTCAACATGCAAATATTTCAATGTGAATTCAAATCATCACTCTAATATTGCTTTAATTAATAGACCTTTAGGTCCTAGGAATAATTGTCTATTACTTCCTAATCTCTAGTTTCTTCCCATTACCTTGTAGAGTTTCAAACTTCTTGAGTAGCCATGTGAAAATTCCTAACTACTTGTTTCTCTTGTATTCTCATGCCTTGTTATGGGGTTGCAATTCAATTAAAGCTTGGTTTAGGAATAGAGTTCAACTAGTTTTAGAATTAGGGTTAGAATAATAGTTCATTTACGTTAGGGTGATGGTTTATTTGATTAGGGTTCAACTAGGGTGAGGGTTAGAGTTGGGCTTCATTTAAGGTTAGGGTTAGGGTAAAATCAAGGTTAGAAGATAAATCTTTGGGTTAATGTTACGGTTAGGGATACATTATGGTTCTAGGGTTAAGTTCACTTAGGGGTAGGGTTAGGGTTAGCATTCAATTTGGGTTAGGGTTTAATAAGGTTTAAGGTTAGGGTTAGGGTCTAATAAAGATTAAAATTAGGGTTAGCATTCAATTATGGTTAGGGTTTAATTAGGGTTAGGGTTCAATTAGAGTTAGTGTTAGGATTAGAGTTCAATTAGAGTTAGAGTAAGGTTTAATATTAGGGTTCAATTACATTAGGGTTAGGGTTAGGTTTTGTTGCAATTTTTTTTCCCTTTCTCTCCTTGTGTTGTGTAGTGCAGTGCTTAGGTTCATGACATGGCTTAATCGCCTCCTATTGATCTTGGATCTTGTATAAATCTAGCAGTTGTATCGGGCATTGATGTTTGATCTTTTGGTGCAACAACCACCTATGCAACAATTGGTATCAGATCCAAGGTCATAGGTTCGAACCCCTCACTTACACTGGGTGGATTGTTGTAAGAGTTTCATTCGTGGTCTCCTTGTGTTGTGCAGCACAATGCTTGGGTTTGTGACATGGCTTAACCACCTCCTTTGGATCTTTGATCTTGTATAAATCTAGTAGTTGTATTGGGCATTGATAGGTCAATCTTTTGGTGCAATGACAACTGCCTATGCACTATATTTTAATTAGGATCAAGGTTAAATTAGAGTTATAACTAGTCTAATGTTTAACTAGGGTTAGGGTTAGGGTTCAATTAGGGTTAAAAGAGAAATGCTCAAGTTAATATTACAACTAAATTATGATTAGGGTTCAAATAGGTTTAGGATTAGGGTTTAATTATGGTAAGGTTTCATGTTTAATAGGGGTTATCATTAAGGTTATTTTAGGGTTATGATTAAATTATGGTTAGGGTTAGCAATGAATTATGGATAGTATTCACTTAAGGTTATAATCAGGGTTATGGTTTGGGTTATAGTTCTACCATAAAGCTTGGGTTTAGGGTTATGATTAGGGTTTTTAAATAAGGAAACAATCAAGGTTAGGGTTAGGCTTAGGTTCAACTAGGGTTAAGGTTAAGGTTCAATTAGGTTATGGTTAGAATTATAATTAGGGTTAGAGTTAGTGTTAAGGTTCTATTAGGGTTAGGGTTAGTGTTCATGTTTAATTAGGGTTACAGTTTAAATTATGGTTAGAGTTAAATTAGGGTTACTATTAGGGTTCAAGTTGAGTTAGGGTTAGGGTTTAATTAGGGTAAGGGTTAAGGTTCAATTAGTGTTAGGTTTAAGTTTAGGGTGAGGGTTCTATAATAAAGCTTAGGATTAGGGTGAAGGTTCAACTAGGGTCAAGGTTAGGCTTAAGGTTCAATTAGGGTTAGGGTTAGGGTTCATCTTCGGTTAGGGCTAAAGTTAGAATTAAGGTTAGAAATCAATTAAGGTTCAATTAGTGTTACTATTAGGGTAAGGGTTAAACTAGATTTAGGGTAATATTAGGTTTATAGTTTAGTTATGGTAAAGGTTAATATTCAATTAGGGTTAGGGTTAAGCTTTTAAGATAAACCTTAGGGTTAGGGTTATTTTTTTAGGTATAAATAAGATTAGGGTTAGGGTTACAATTCAATAGGGTTAGGGTTATAATTCAATATGGATTATAGTTACTATAACACTAAGACTATTTGTAATCCTAACCCTAACTATAAATCTATCTCTAACCGTAACCCTAAATCTATCTCTAACCCAAATTATAAAAATAACACTAATTCTAATTATAACCTTAACCCTATTTCTAACCTTAACCCTAAACCAAAATTGGAACCTAACTCTAATATTAACTATAACTTTAACCCTAACTCTAGCTCTAACATTAATTGTAACTTTAACCTTAACCCTTACCCTAATTATATCTTAAACCCTAATGCTACCCTAGCCCTAATTTGAATTCAATCTCTAAACCTAACCCTAACCCAAACCCTAATGCTATCTCTAACAATAACAGTAACCATAATCCTAAACCTAACCCTAATCCTAATCCTAACCCCAACCCTAACCCTAAACCTAACTCTAACCCTTATTATATCTCTAATCCTAACCTAATTCTATCTCTAACCTAACCCTAACCATTATCCTAATCCTATCACCAATCCTAACTTTAATTTTAACCCTAACTCTAACACTAACCCTAACCCTAATGAAATTAATGTTTTACATGTCGCACTACGAATGCTACTGGCATATATATTTAATAATATATATAAAATATAACAAGAGATATCTTTCTTGAGGTGCCTTTTTTTTTACTCAATTTCTCACATAAAAGTGCAATAGACACCTCAAGAATGATATCTCTCAATGTATTTTATAAATATTATTATACATACATACATACATACATACATACATATATATACATACATACATACATACATACATACATACATACATATATACATACATACATACATACATACATACATACATACATACATATATATATGCTAGTAATAAATTTCAACAAAGGAATATGTTAAATGGCATGTATCTCCATTGTATGTAAATCAAAGGCAATTGAACCAAGCAAATTCTTTTGACTGAATCACAGGTTAGATAACTACTCAAATCAATATAAAAAGTCTTTCACCATAAGCACTCTCTTACATTCACTTAAGGGAAATTGAGATTTTGTTAATAAGATTAATTTCAATTAATTAATCAAATACAATCAATTACTTATAATCAATTTAAATAACATCTTTCATAACAAAGATATACAAAAGTAATATGGTAGTTTCTACACTATTATGCACTAAAAACGGTTAAGATATTATTCGGGTTGTATGGAAATACATTAGATTGGGAGCATGAAGTGCACTAAAATTATTTTGCTTTACTGAAATTTTACAGTCCAAGGGGATCGATCCCTTGGCTGCAATGTGACCAGCAACCCATTTTTCATGTAGAGAGTGAGAGCCAATTTAGGCTCCACAACATGTCCTGCCACCATCTTCATCTTGAACCCCCAAATTATAGTCGCTGCTATCCATTTCATTTGGCAGTAAGCAAAGTCCTTTCCCAGGCAAAGTCTCCGACCACCATTAAAGACCGGGTATTTATAAGGCGACTCGCTGACGAAGTTTCCACGCGTGTCCAGCCACCTCTCGGGCCTAAATTCCATGCAGTCCTTCCCCCATATGCTCTCCATTCTTCCCATGGCATATATGGAATATATCAGCTTCATGCCCTTTCTTAAATACGTGCCGTCGGGGAGCCTGTCGTCGGAGTCGACTTGTTTGAAGTCGAACGGAACGGAGGGGAACAGTCGCAGGGACTCCGACAGCGCCGCGTGCAAATAATTCATCTGCTTCAGCTCGTCTACTGTAAAATTCAGATTCGCTGTATTCAGGGAACTGTTTGATCTTGCCGACAAGACTGACCGAATCCCTGCCAGGATGTGTTCTTCCACCTGTGGGTTGCGGAGCAGAAGCCAGAAAAACCAGGAGAGCGCCACAGACGAACTGTCCCGTGCGGCCATAATGAAATTAACTGTGATTTCCCGCACCTTTTCATCTGTGTAAAGGTGGTCACCGCGCTCCGTCTTCACCTTTATGAAGGCTGACAGAAGGTCGGCCCCGGCCCGCTCAGAGTAAGAGGAGTTCCCAGTTCGAGACCCGATTGTCTTGTCCAAAAATCCGTTGATGGTAGCCAGAGACCTGCGGAACTTTCCCTCGGGTCCCAAGCGGAAATACCGCATGAGCCTCCAGACTACGCGGGGGATGAGAAACTTCAACATGGTGATTTCCGTGGCGTCGTCAAACGCTCGGGCCAAATCTCTCGTTTCTGCTTCTCCGCCCGCCAAACAGCCCGGGTTGACTCCTACCGTGACCATGCACGCGTTATCGAAGCTGAAGCGCAGGAGGACGTTCTGCAGATCAATTGGCTCACCCGACTGGGCGGATTCTTCGAGAAGGGGTACCAGCCGGTTCTGCACCAGCTCTTCCACTGACCTGGCCATTGTCGCCCTGAACGAGGGAGTGTTGAACTGTATGTTGGCTGTCTTCCTCTGCAGTTTCCACACATCGCCATCAGCATTGAGGATGCCGTCGCCCAGAAAACCATGCCCCACGGCCCGGAAAGTGCGCCCCTTTGGATAATTATTAAATTTGAGATTCAGGACATGCTCCAGATTGGCCGGGTCCGCTGTCACTACGGTGTCCATGCCGCTCATAAACAACCCCTTGAAATAGAAGGTTCCTCCGCATTCTTTTAAGACTTGCGTACTCCAGTCGTGGATTTCATTTAAGTGAAGAAATACAGACGGTTGCATTCCCAGCAGAGGCCACATTGGCAGCCCTTTCTTTCTTTTCTGTACAAAGAAATGGAAAACCATGTATCCCAACAACCCCAGTGCTATTTCCATCGCTTTCAGATTTGATTCTGACCATATAAAATACAGAAGCTGATTGAAGCTGCTTCCCATTCTCAGACTTTTCTAAGCACTCAAAAGACGGTTAAGGTGAGAAGCTATTTTGGCACATAAGTGGGTATTTATTGACACTGTTTATGTGAACGGGTGATTCGAATATAGGTCATCTACTTTAATATACATCAGCTATCAAAAGCGCCTTCTTTAATTTTTGTCTTTAAATGCTGTATTCGCTATGCAACCATCAGACTGCCGTCGTATTTATTAGTTTTTATTGAAGATATTTTTATTTTCAATTAATTAATAAATACTGGTTGGGTAGACATTGGTCTTATGCATTCAATTTATAGACACCTATCAATATTTGCCAACATCACGTAAATGGATGATGAGCCGAACCTCCCGTGCACAGATTCCATGAGTAACAGCACAGATGTTTTCAACGTTCTCTTAAACTATAACCTGGTTTATTTTCCCTTGATTTCATTTAAATATGAGTAGATTTGGCATTAAATACTATTAGCTTGATAATTCCAATTTTTAAGTGTTAAAATAATTTTTACCTGAATTTGGAAAGAGGTCAATTATATCAATCTCTTTTACATATTTATGTCTACATAAATCTTAGTGATTAAGTTCTTTGAATTGAAATGATGAGTTGTAGGTTGCATCTTATAGTTATGTAGATTTTAGTGAAGTCAAAATTACATTAAATCTATTGTTACATTAATATAAAGCATTGATTGACACAACACATTATTTATATCATTTTCATTAAAGCAATCATTTTCATTATTTTATTTCATCAAAAAATTCTACTCATAATATTATATTCTTTGACCAACTTTCATTAAATTATGTGATTTGTTTGTTGGTTGGTTATGATAAGATTGACAATACTGTGACTTGGTTTGGGATACCTACTTTATTAAAGTTTACAATATAATGTCAACATCATTTTTTAAGAGCATTTATGTCATTACTTGATCTTAGGTAGGTTCTTTATGAATCATTTAACTTCACCAATTACTCAAGGTCTACACACTCTTATTAAACTTAGATAACAATCTCCTAACTTATTTCTATTAAATTTTAATAAAAATATTATTATCTAACCAACAATTTATCAATAAAATATTATTATTTATATATTTAATTCTTAGATAGGGTATATAACTGTAAAGGATAAAAGTGTCTACTTATTCTTTTATTCTTAGATTTTTACATTGATTTTCCATTTTTTTGTCATTATATTGTCTCAATCTCAATTTGACTTATTTTGTGGCTAAGTTGACCTTAGCCTTGATTCTATTAGTCATTACCCTTCTTAACTATTAGTTGGCCAAGCCTTTTTTTTTTGCATTCATTTATGCATCTTGGATTAGACTACATGCATAGATTTATCTCTTAAACAAATTTACATCTACATTCTAGTCGTTCCAATTCAAATCTTATTCCTAATTTATTCATCTAATCCATTTTAAAAATATAATTATTGGCCACCATCTAACATGCAACAATGCTTTAATTTAAACACCTATAATGGTATATTTAAGGACAACCCCAAGCCATTAATCCTTATCAAATTACCAGAGAATTTTGGTTCACATCATTACAAAGCATTTGCATAATTTGTATCAATATTGCATCAACAAATATTATACATCAATTTATTATTTATGCAGTTTATTTTTTACTTGAGATATCTTCTAATTTTATCTAAGGAAGCTCTCACACTTCCCTTTGCACACTAGGATATTGTTTAGTATCATTAATCTAAACCACCAAAAGTGATTGATTTAAGAAAACATATGTAGACATTGAATCAACAAACATTTAAACAGTGTCCTTTAAGACCACCTTAACAGATTCTAACGCTAGGAATGTCAAGACAAAGAAATCTATAGATACATATGATAGAAAATCCATCTTGGATATTATAGTTCAATGATATCCACTAAATCAAGATTGCAACAATTAGGATTGAACTATAAGTTTCATATATATGTCATTTTAAATTTCGACATAATTATCCAATACTATTAAGTTTCTCTATATCTATTGATGTTTTTTAAGCTGTTAAAATATTTGATTGTTGATGCTGTTTACTTACAGACTAGAATAAGGATTAATTTTAAAATTCCACCATTATATAACCACCAAATATTTGTCCCTGGTCTGTTCGTTGATTCTACTTTCATATGCATCATCTGTCAAAAGTGCCCTCTTTATTTTTGATCCAATTCCATTCATTCTACCTACACTTATCAATGTTTGTCAATGTAACGTAAAATGCATCCGAACTTCCATGCACAGATTCGACGACTAACACGAACGATGTTTTTAACACGTTCTATTTAAACATAACCCAGTTTATTTTCCCTTGATTTCAATTAAATATGAGTTGTTTTGGCATTAAATATTATCAGCCTGATAATTCGATTTTTGAAGTGCTAAAATAAATGTCACCTGAATTTGCAAAGAGGTCAGTTCTACCAATCTCTTTTACATATTTATACCCACATAAAACTAACTTACTGATTAAGCTCTTGAATTGAAATTATCAGTTGACAATAACTTTAATAAGGTTGCATCTTACAGTCCTATATAACAGATTAGCGGAGCAATGAAAATGCAAGTTCTTAATTTGGTGAAAATTACTTTAGGCCCATAGTTACATTAATTTGAAGCATCCAAGAGATCGATGAAACAAGTTATGTAGATCATTTTTCATTAAAGCAATTATTTTCTTTCTTTTATTTCATCAAATTAACTATACACTCATAATATCAGATTTTTTACTACTTCTGAAATTAATTATAAAGTTTATTTTCTCTCACGTGTTGTTGATTGGTTATGATAACATTGAAAAAATTGTTGGTTGGTTTGGCTATCTATGGTATTAAAGTTTGTAATATAATTTCAACATTATTTTAAAAAAGCATTTATCTCTTTATTTGATCTTAGGTAGGTTCTTTATGAATAATTTAACTTCATCATTACTTAAAGACCATATGCTCTTATTAAACTTAGATAACAATTTCCTAATTTATTTTTATTAAATTTTAATAATATTTTTTTGGTATAATAAAAATATTATTACTTATATATTTAATGCTTAGATAAGGTATATAACTATAAAGGATAAAAGTGTCTACTTATTCTTTTATTCTTACCTTTTTACATTAATTTTCAATTTTGTTTCATTATATTGTCCTAATCTCAATTTGATTTATTGTATGGCTAAGTTGAACTTAACTTTGATTCTATTAGTCATTACTCTTCTTAACTATTAGTAGGTGAAGCTCATTTTTCTTTCATTCATTTGTGTACATTGAACTAGACTACATGTATAGATTTATCTCTTAGACAATTTTACACCTACATTCTAGTCCTCCCAATTCAAACCTCATTCCTACTTTATTGATCTAATCCTTTCTAAAAATATATTTATTGGTCATCATCTTGCACACAATTATTTTTATTTAAACACCTAATTAGTATATTTAAGAATAATCTCAAGCCATTATTTCTTATCAAATTATTAGAGAATCTTGTTTCACATCATTACAAAATATTTTTATTATTTTCATCAATATTGCATCAACAAATATTACACATTAGTTTATTATTTAGGTAGTTTACTCATCTACTCGCATATCTTCCAACTTCACCTAACTAGTTATCAAGGAAGCTCTCACACTTCCCTTTGCACACTTTGATACTGTTCATTGCGATTAATCTAAACCACCAAAAATGTTGAGTTAAGAGAACATATTTAGTCATTGAGTTAACAAACACCTAAATTGTGTCCTTAAACATCAACTTAATAGATTCTAACACTATGGAACTCAAGGAAAGAAATCTCTAAATACACATGATATAAAATATTTTTTCATAATGTAGTTCAATGATATGCATTAGGTCAAGATTGCAACAATCCAGATTGAACTAAAAAAATTTCTGTCATTTCAAATTTTGACATAATCAAATCAAGACTATAAGCTTTCTAAAAATAATAAAACAATTCAAAACATCATCAACATCATTTTCCTTCATTCCTATAAATACCTCTAATCCTTTTATTTAATTTTCATACATTTATAACAATTATTTGTCTCAATTTTCATCAATAATTATGCCAAGAGTTACATCGAGAGACGTACTACAATCGCAAAAGGGTGGGAAGAACCTGTGTCAACAAAAACTCTTTTAGTGAAACTTGTAACTGACAGTAGAATGCATGGAAGGCGGAATGGTAGTGTGCGCTTAGAAGGTTAGTAGTGGTCTGTTGCAACGAAAGATGAGGCGTTTGCATTGAACGCTGGTGACGTTTCTTTCTTCAAATATGCCCTTACGAATGCAGTGAATTGTTATTATTCTAATCTAAGAAATCTCGCGGCCACTAAAAACAAAGTATTATGTTGGAATCTATAGTTTATTATTTTCAGATTCGATATAGTGTAGCATAGTTTATGGAAATTTTTGCTGGCTCTATGAAAATCGAGAAGGACAAGAAAAATTTCGAAGACTCACCTGAATTACAGTTGTGATCGGAGTCATCGAAGGCGGAACATTTGAATCGCGTGCTAACCTGTTTTCCAAAGATGGTGTCGATCATATCTCGGTATCGCATGGTTTCTTTTCAATCTCCAGGATTTTGGCCTCACTGTCAAATTCCCTTGGTCTCTTTGTTATGCTAGAATTTATACATGAAAAATGACGCGTTGATGCTACTTTCCACTAACAAATCCGATCCCGTTCTTTTTTATTGCATTGGCCTTGTTATCCTTAGGGTGATCCATGGAGAATAAGCGATACACAAGTATATTGATCCACCGGTAATGGCATAAAATAAGCACTCATAGAGATTCATAAAAAAAACCCATATATGCGCCATGACAGATGGTTGTGGTAACTTGCTGATGTTAGTAAATACACATGGAAAAATCCATGATAATAAGAGGCAACAAAAGAGTTTATTGTAGTCCTTGACCATCTTTTCCATTTGATTTGTGTATACAGGATAAGATAAATGCGGTTCAGTATACAAGATAATTCTATTCTATTCTATATGCAAAGCTTTTATGAGGGTTAGGGTTGTAACTTTCTCTAGTATGCATATTGTTATTGTAATCTTATACTTTTGTTCTTGCAAAGACTTGAAAAGGAAAGGAATTCATCTTCCATGGAAATATTTCAATTTTTCTACAAGTGGAATTGTACTGCTATCGTATTTACTTTGAATATTTTTTCAGCCTTTTTAAGCAAATCCAAACAGTCAATGCAATTAGATTTCCACAATTCATATGAATTTAAATTTAATTTTGCTGCTTCTAGATTTGATTGTGTGCTAGTTTTTCATCAATGTTTCGGATCACACTTAGTGATCCATCATCAAAATAGTTTGCATCATCAAGACAGAGAGTTGCAAAACTATTCTGATGATGAATCATTGAGTGTGATCCAAAACATTGATGAAAAACTAGCACACAATCAAATCAAAAAGCAACAAATTTAAATTTAAATCCAAACATATTCAAAAGATACTAATTTTCATTTGATAATTTTTTTAAAGAGATGAGTGAGAAAATCTATCATTTATGTTTTATTGATTTGAAAGGTTAGTATCTATCTTTTTATAATCATACAACTTGTAGAGAGATATCTTGATTTTCTCAATAATATATTGGCTAGAATTATACCTTCTTATTTGGACAATATTAGGCAATTAGGTTATTTATGGGTTTCATGTAACATGCTTCAGGAGGTGTGTTCCTAACCATTAGGTAATGCATAGATTTTGTAGGGGGTTATTCATGAATAATGCAGAATCATGTGAGCTTCTCTTGGTATAATTTGTGAAGGACTTGCATCAGCTGCATGTCTAGCAACAAGTCTTCTTGGAGCTAAAACAATGAGGCTATTAAGTGCCTCTGCAATCATTCCTAGTGTAGCAGTTGTAGTTATAGCTATGGGTTGTTTCAGTCTTTATTTTTTTACACTTTATTTATAAATCTATTATGTGAATACCTTGCAACCATTGCATTTCATAAGATCACTTGTTTTTTTTTTTTAGATATTCTATCAAGCAGTTTACATGTCTTACCTATACTGCCATATTTTTGCATACATGTTTAATATATATTTTTTTTATGGGATTTAATATTATCTATTTTCTCTATAAAATAATATCAACAAAGTTATGTTAATGTTTCTAAACTTGATTTAAATAATTTATGAATTATCATATGATTTAATTTTATATATTAAAGTATTTATATTTTATTAAAAAAAAATTTTATTAAATTTTACAACCATTAAAATGGTATTTAATAAATATATGTTGCATATTGATTTGAGTACTACAATCATGCACAATTGCATACACATCTAGAAAATATCTTTATAATTTAAGTCTCTTGAACTTTAATATCTTGAAAAGGCTACCTATCGTAACAAGCTTTGTGAGTCATAATACAAATAAACATTCTTTTTTTTTAAATGGTAAAACTATGCATTCAACAATATTTATTTCAATCTTTGTGAGTCATGATACAAAATAATATTTTTTTTAAAGAAAATGGTAAAACTATGTATTCAACAATATTTATTTTACCTTAATATGTCATATACAATGCCCATTATCAAATTACCTAGTTGCATCTCTAAATACTAAGACCCTTTCCTCACTATATTGGCTCTAATTTGCTCACATAATTTTCCATCCATCTCTATTTAAAATAGAGTTGGAGTATTTAATATATCTATATAAATAATAAGTGAAATAAAATGATTTTCTCTTTAAATAAGTTTAATATTACAAAATCAAAGTAAAATAAAATTTAAAAGCAAAAAATATTATCTAGATTTTTATTTAGATTTATTTAAGTAATCATTTCCAATAAAATAATAATAGTTATCTATAAACATAAAGTATAAAACAAATATGTTAAATTATTAGATATAAAAAGAAGTTTTTTAATATTTAAAAAATTAAGTATGAAGAACTTTCCTAAATTTACTATTACATATTAAAGTAATTTTCTAAATTAATATACTTGAAATTGAAAATATTCAAGACCTTTTTCATCCCTTACGGTTTTTACATAGATATATTTAATAATTTTTTTTATTAAAAAATAATTATTATTTATAAAGAAAAAATATAAAAAATGTTAAAATACTACATAGAGAAGAAGTTTATAAATTTATAAAATTAATTATGCAAGAACTTTCCTAAATTTACAATTACATATAAAAATAAGTTTCTAAATCAATATGTTTCAAATTTGAAAATATTGAAAATTTTTAGAAAGGAAAAATATTCTTTGATGTCATTGTAAGATAATTTTTATATAATAAAATAGAAATAAACATATAAAGGAATAAACAATAATTATTTTTAAAAAATAATCTAAATTAATGTATTTCAAATTAGAAAATTAGAAAATGAAATAAAACATAAAAAATATGTTTCCAAATTAATATATTTAAAACATTCAATATTTATTAAAATTTTGAAAACCATATAAAAAATTAAATTACATTTATATTGATTAGGATTAGGGTTTTATGATAAAATTTAGAGTTAGGGTTAATGTGATTGGCTTACATTAGGGTTATAATTAAGGTTAATATTAGGGTTATGGTTAATTACATCAAGATGTGTTCTACAATCGTAGGGGGTGGGAAGAACCTATATCAACAAAAATTCTTCAAGTGAAACTTGACTTATAATAGATAGTAGAATGCATGGAAGGAAGAATGGTGTTGTGTGCTATGAAACTTTAGAAGTTAGAAGGTTAGTAGTGGTCTTCGTTGTAATGAAAGGCGAGGATTTTGAATTTAATTGATGGTGTTTCTTCAAATATGCCCTTAATAATGCAATGAATTGTTACTCTAATCTAAGAAATCTCGACATTGAAAAAAAAGTATCATGTTGGTATCTATGGTTTATTATTTTTAGATTCGATAGAGTGCATAGTTTATGAACTTTTTTGTTGGCTCTATGAAAATTGAAAAGGACTAGAATTTTTTTAAATAAATGCATGAATTATAGTTGTGATTAGAGTCATCAAAGGTAGCACATTCGAATAGCGGGTTTTTTTAGTGGGAGGTCTCATAGAGGAGGTACCCTCATCAGAAGAAATAGCTAGAGAGGGGCCAAGGAGGGGTTCCACATGAAAAGAAATGAAAAAAATCTAGTAGGGATACCACCAAGAGTTCCATAAAAGGGACCATAATAGTAGTAGAATAGTTATAAAGACACTGGATCAAACCTTGGTGGAGAGGGGGTGAAGCGCCCTTAGCTTTACATTGTTTTATAGACAAAAATAGAAAGAAAGGTATGTTAATTTTCGCATTATTATGTATATGACATAGAAAGGGAAAATATTACCTATTGATGCCAAAACTTGGCAAGGTAACAACCCTTTTATGGGAAACTCTGTTTATGGTGGACCTATTGAACTAAATTGAGTGACCTCCAAATTTTTAAAGAAGCTGATTTCTTCTGTAATTGGGGTTTGGAAAGGGAAAGGGAAACAAATGCAAAATAAAAGTCTAATCTAAGGTGATGCACCAAGAATGCACCAAGACTTAGATAATAGGCACGATAAATCATAGATCTAAGGGTCCGATTAACAATTTTCCATGTCCCAAAAAAGCAGAAACTGAAGATTAAAGTATAAACAATTCATTCATTGAAATAAAATAACTTTGGACACATATTTACTGACAAGAAGAGTCACATGACATGATCTAAGACAACAAACTTGCATTTAATTTATAGAATTTCTGCAAATGAATCATCCAACAATAGCAGCACAGTCTAAAGTTAATCAAATTTCATAAGAAGAGCAGAAAGGCTGAATGATTGGCATAGTCTGCGAGTCTTTTTGCAATAATTAAAAAACAATAACAAAGGCATGGTGTCTTTTCTTAATCTATGTTCTTTTCTACAAAATCCTGGAACACCTCCCTAAAAAAAAGGAGTATATATAGCCAAATGCTCCCACCGCCTCTGTGAGCAGTAACAAAAAATATATGAGAATCCTTGGCAATGATGCAAAGTCATAGATTCCTCCCAGCCGTTGCAACAGAAAAGATTCCAGCCAAAGCATCTGGTTGCTCCATGTTCAGGTGCATCCTCTACAAAATGATGGCAGTGGTCCCAGGGACAAGGCCGTGAAGACAAGCATTGCTACCGTACTAAGGAAATTATGACACACGGTAGGATGTCATAGTCTTTGGATCGCTTCATCCATCATTTAAAAGAAACACCCGCCAAGTAGACATGTGGTGACATCGTGCAACCCGTGCTCATCCCTATCCTTCACTACTAAAAGCTTGCGCCAAGGATACATGTGTAACTTGGTTCATCCTTGTACTGACTGTGGGGCCTACTAAAATAAGCGAAAATGAAGCCATGTGGCATGCAGATGGAGCCCAACTCAAAAACGAAGGGAAGCAGCTTTCAATTGTGCACATAGTGGACACGTGGCAACACAACGAGGCCATTTTGAAAAGCAAAGGCAAGAGATCCTTCGGGGAGCGCAGAGCAGACACGTGGCAGAGGCCGCATCGTCTATCAAAAAGGGATGAATGACCTTTAATGCAATGTGCAGGAAGATACTTCAACAAAATAATGCCCGCAGGGAGCTTGATGAATATTTATTCACAGCTTTTGGCGACTATCAAGGGCGTTTCGCTTGAGGAACAGAGAACCCAAAATTTCTCTGGCTAGAGACTAGAGTCTTACCCATTAGGCGATGAGTTCAAAGCTTAGAGAGGGCATTCTACAACAGTAGCTAGTTAGCCTCAAACAGTTTTGATATGTCACACAGATTCTCTTGCACTCTGCTGATAACGAGCATTTCTTTATAAGATAGCTCTGCTAGTAGACCAACTCCAGAATCACATAGGAAGAGTAGCCGCATAACTAGATTGATAATCCCTTTGATATCTACTACTGTGGGAGGTTGGCTGAAGCTTTGTAAGGCAGTAGTGTCATGCTGTTTTTCTTCAATTTTTTCTGCAAGCTACTCAACAGTGGTCACGGACCCATCCTCAAGGAATGGGGAAGGCAAGCCCATCGCAGTCAGCTGAGAGAAGCTTTCTCGCACATTATCTAGAGTTGCACCCAAAGTGGTTGCACATGCCTTGGTTTGTTGTAAGGTTGAGTGGCAATGGACGAACTTGTTCATCATCTTGGTAGCAACCTTTCGGTTCTTGATTCCTACTTGAGTGAGTTCTTCATCAGAGACTGAGTACAATTTGGTTAGCAGTCCCTGCACTTCAAGTATCTTTCCCATGATGAACTGCAAGAACTCCCCCATAGCCCTGTGAGCCTCCTAGCTCAAACTTCTTGCCTCAGAAATGTACAAGAGTATTGGCTGTAACGTTAGGGAATAAGACTTGACCCTCCTCCAGTATGAGGTGTACAACTATTGTGGCACTAGGATGAGATCTGACTGGGCAATAGGAGCTTGGGGAGCATCCTTTAGAAGGGAGATCTTTGCATCCCTTGCGCTGACATCTTGCATTAGCTCTGCGATCCTCCTGTTGGCAGATACCAATTGATCCTGAATATGAGCTAACTCTTTAGTCCAACTCTCCTTCGCTTGGCTATGGTTTTCCAGTTTTGTGTCAAGGGAAGACTTTGCCTTCTGAAGCTCCTCTTCTATTTGGGTCTTTCGACCCTCAAATTCTGCATCCTTCTTCTATAGCTTTTTCTCATACTGAGCCCGCTGTTGATCTAGTGCCTCATCTTTTAGTATCATCCCCTGCTCATATTCAATACACCATTGATCAAGCTCCTCAATCCTCAGCTACAGATTTTTCTTTGCCAGAGTCAATTGGCTCTAGTTTTCCCGATTCTTAGCATGTAGCTCATTTATTACAGTAGGGTTGATGATTGAACCTTTGCAAGTTCCTCCTAAAGTCTATTCCTCTCCACCTCTACTATTAGCACTCGTTCTGTCAAATGCGCAACATCCACTTCTAGGGATTTCTCTTTGTTTTCCAAGAAACTAGCTCTTTCTTTCAAGGATTTCAGATGCTCATCCATCTTCTTCCACTAAATTGGAGGTGACCACTTGTTGTGTTTCTTCCATGATCTCAACTTTATCTTGTAGACGAGCTACCTTCATGTCAAGCCCCATGGCATATAGATCATAATCTTCTGAATGTATCTCCCCTTGTTGGATTTCCATGGTCAGGTACATGGTTGCAAATTTTAGCATTTGTTGAGTCTCATCATAGATAGTATGCACCTTCAGTTCTGCCAGCATGTGATCATCCTTCGCTTTTCATTTTTGAATTCTACTAGTGTGTGCCTCCTTGGTAGCATCATTTTGTGCAATAAAATGGGCTGGTGACAGGACTAGCCCACCTGCGAAAGGAGCACCAGGAGGTAGGGCATATGGATAGGTAAGTTTAATAGGCACAGGCAGTTTCTTCTTCTAGAGAGTTACAGCCTATGGGGAGAAATGGGGCACATGCCAAAGCTCAGTTTGTGAACCAACAGAAGGGATTTTTCCATTGGTGAATTAGAGGGAGGACTCATGGGTTGTAGTGGTGAGGGAGTATTCATTGTAGATTCTGCCTATGGTGAGAAAAAGGGAGGATCTGTGGTGATAGTAGCAATATGGGTGCCAACGACAGCTAAGCTTTCATAAAGTGAGGCAGAAAAGGACTGAGCAGAAGTGATTGGTGTAAGCGTTTGTGGAGGAGTAAAGGCAAATGGATTCACCTATGTGGACTAGGAGAAACCTCTCACAATCATTGTATCAAAGGTGGGAAAAGAAGAGCCAACACTCATGGTGGGGAGCGCTGCAAAGATAGTGGAGGACAACAAAGACTGAGAAGCAAGAAAAGCAGGAGTGAATGTTACCTATTGACTGATCGACGATGACTCCTGCTCGTTGCTAGTTCCTCATCCTTTTTGGGCTCCTACACACTTGGCTTGCAGCGGGTTCTTGTGAACCTTCTCCCATAATAGTTTTTGTGCACTATCGCTTTATGGGCGGGGTTTCTCCAACCTCAATAGTCTCTACCGGCTGCTAATGTGACACTCTTGTTAATTTAGTGGCCCAAGTGAGTGACTGTGAGGCCCTCAAAAAATTGAATCACACATTTGAAGCTGCATAGGAGGGCTGCCCTGTAGAGCTTTTTGCTTGTTGAGCAAAAGACGTTAGGGTCTTTGCTTCTTCTTCTCCTTGTTGTTCAGATTCATCTCCCAGGTTGTCGTTCCCTCCAGTGCTTGATTCGAAAGTTGCATGTCCATCATCCCACCATTTTTCAAACTCTTCATTAGCTTTCAAGCTTTCATAAGGGGCTTCAAGCTATTTTGTTTCGTGGAGATATATCCAGAAGGCTCTCATTTTTTCTAGAGTCCATTTCTCTGTATGTCGTAACTTGTTGTATATGGTGGTCCCCATCTTGACATTCTCATCAGTGTCTGCTACAATGAAGTAGAAATTATGCCATGGTTCCCTACGATCCTCTATGGGAATATGCACTAGCTCAACCAAATATTCATCCTTCTCTTCTTGCGGGTTGCACCTCTTTTCCCAATAGGGTCGAGGAGTGTGAAAAACCATCATGTGTGCATGTGGCAGATCATTGAAAGGATTATATTGTCATTTATTGCATATCAGAACCAACCCTCAATGAGCCATCTTATCTTGCAATAGTGGGTGTGTCAGCCTCTTTACTAGGGTCACCGTTTTGAAACTTATGAGTAACTGGAGCCATCCCTTCTTCTTAGGAGGCCCTTCACAAAAGTTGTAATTGATAATGCATGCCTGTCAATACATTTCAAGAGCCAACACTCTATTTGTGATGTAGGTTGGGAGTCAAAATGGTTGGTCAGTGAAACCCTGCATTCAGATGATTGTGAAATCCACGCCGAAGAACCAGTCACATGCGGAAGTAAAGACTTGCATATATCCTATTTGATCCATGTTGAGTCAGACCATGCCATCTTCTCCTTGCAAATCTTACAAAATCAAAGTTAGAAAGAAATCTAAAAATGCATAGTAGTCAAATGTTATGGAGAGGAGAGGTGTCCATGTAGATACCAGCTTTCTTCTATGCTTTTCATCAAAAATAGACAAACCCACATGCTTTCTAAAGAAATCAAGGTTTCGATGCAAAAACATATGGGCAAGAAAAGAGAGGAACCTGAACTTCCATTCCTCCAGGTAATTCTCTATTTTCCCTTTCATTTCTTCTACGAGGTAGTCTATGAAATCATACCAGAAGAAATTGTGATGCTTGGGAAATTGGAAAGCTAACCCTAATTGAAAAGTGTGCACCTCCTGATCTATGTCTAGGCTGCAAACAAATGCTAGCATCGAAAAGGCCTCCCTTAAGTCATTCTCAAATGCACCGTGCAGCACCAGGATACTTGACGGGTTCTAGTTTGTCACCCCCTACTTGCCAGTTTCCTTAATTAAAAACGGAGCCTGGCCCTTTATCATTTCCCTCCATGTGTTTTCTCCTTTGTCAAGAGTGAATTCCTCAATTCTCTCACTTCTGGTGGTCGAATCGGGGATACATAGCATATGCCATATAGCCTGCGGGTTGATATTAACCGTTAAAGTTCAACCCTCAATGTTTTGGGTGCTCGGGTTGTAACGTTGAATGGCCGCATCAACCAACCCTAGGCAATAGTGCACTAATGGGACCATGTATTGTGGGAGTCCACTGAGCCATATCTTTTTTGTTGTTCATATCTATTTCTTGGATGCCTTCATCCTTTCACAGGCCCCTTCTCTCAAAGAATTGGGGTTCTTTGCGAGCTACGGGTCATGAATATTGTCCCAAACCTCCTAGACCTGAGTCTAGTTTCTATAATTTTTGGGCCTATCTAGCTCTAACGTGTTCACCCATTTTGGCTTGTCTGGTATACAATGCGTAGCATATGAAATTTTTCATAGACATTAACAACATGTGATGCCCATATGGCCTTAAGCAAAGGTTGTGTTGCCTCCCCTTGTATTTCTTGCTGTGAACTCTCTGCCATTGTCTCTTTTGATGAAATATTTTGCTAGGCCTGAATTCTCTGCAACTTTTTCCTCGGCTTTGGATATGCTAAAAACCTTCACTCACTCAGATTAGCATATTTGAAAAGACTCTTAGGCATTTAAAATTTTGCATGCGATACTTAGCTATCTTTTCTCAAGGTTGTAGATGAAAGTGATTTTTTTCATTTAATTCAGCATGTATTGCCCACCCTTTGGCTCATGCAAAAATGAATTACTTTCCATTTTGAACTGACAAGAATTCATAATTACATTAGGCTATTGTGTGATATGGTGCGATTTCCTTGGAACTTGGGTCGACGATTTGCTCTTAGCTTAGCATTTGTATGCATTGGCAATTAATATCTTGAACAGAATGATTAAGCCAAAGCAAATGATCAGCACCTAAAAAGATATGAATCTTGCCTTGGGTTTTGGGAAATACCTGAGAAGTAACACACTAGCTTAAGGATTGTGTAGCTTACCGCCGATGAACGCTACCATCTTAAGCTAATTAATTAGCTTTTAGTAACTTTGCATGCATTGAACCGTACTTAGTAGGCACAATTGGTTAGGAAATTCGAGCAAGCTTAGGCACAATTCTCAAGTTGGCACTTGATTATCATCATGTGTTTGGAAAGCCCATTACCATGCCTTTCCTTGCTTTTCCTATAAATAGGCATCTAAGTGGTAACAAAATCACAATTAGCATTTGAGCAAGCTTTAGTAATAGGTTATTGACTTAGCGTTTGGATTTGATAATTGGAAAAGTATTTTCATAGGCTAGGCTTTAGGCAACTTTCAGGAGTAGTTAGCAGATAGTTGTAGTGTGTAATTACCATGAACACCCCCATTAGGCTAGTGTTGCAGAAGTCACAGATGGCCTTTCTTGGTGAGATTTCCACCAAACGTTTGAAAAGAATGACAAAGAACAAACACTTCCAGGCTCTAATAGCCATGAAGTAGGTTCTGGGCCGGGATTGTTTGGAGTATGAGGACAAGTAGTGGGTTAATATCGACAACTGCTCAAACTTTGTCACATCCATGTTGGATATTGGCATCCCCAGGCCATTGGTACTAAAGTTGGTCAAAGAAAATTTCCCCAAGAAGTATTTGAACGGTCTTGGCGAAGTTGTTGCTAATGTTGCATATGGGGTAGGCCTGCCTATGGCAAGTGACCTTAGGCACTACATTGAAGAAGAAGCAGTCGTCCTGTGGTTGCCGTTCTTGAGTGTATTTCTCCTTCAGTCACAAAATGAACACCATCAAAGGGTCACCCGTGCATGCCATTTCCTCTTTTGCATCTATAATGTGGTGGCGTTTTACGACATTGAATGGTATACAAACTTCAAGAACCTAGTGTTCCCTTTGCCGTTGGCCGCTATTCCTACTAATGTCGCTACTATTGTTGGTGGTGCGCCTAATGATGAAGATATAGTGGACACTGTAATTGATGCACCTGCTGCTGCTACACATGCTGTTGGTTGAAAATGCCTCTTTCCCCATTTTCTGCTCTCAAAGATATAATACCCATTTCCTAGTTTTTGTACATATGCCTAAAAAAGGCCTACGTATAGCATATATGAAAAGGAAGCAACATATATAACTTCACATACTTTTTGAATTACGGCCCTTAAGCCATTTTTCCATGTAAATACAGAAGCATATATATAATGAAATATAGCTTTATAAAATCCTTGGCTCTTTTTACTTTTGGTATTCTGTAATATGAGTTTTCGTTCCTTTCAGCATATGTATTTGATTTCTCCTTTAATGTGGTTATTATTTTCTCTATTCACCATGCCATGAATTGATTTTCCCTGCTCTTTGCAATGATGGGTTATTTCTTCACCCCAAAACATGAATAAATTAAAAAGACCTCCCAACAGAACAAAAGGAAAGAAAAATAGTAAACACTATTAACATATTTACACCAGTAAAAGTGTGTAACTTAATGGAACAATTTAAGATGAATCCCATTGACTGGAATTTCTAATGCCTCATGTTCCATATTTTCCAATTCAAAGGCATTATGCTCTTTGCACTTAATTATTTTAATGGAGCCTTCCCAAAGGCTATCAAATTTACCATGCTAACCTAGCTTCATAGCCCTTTCATTGAATTTTAGCACTAAGTCTCCACACTTTAGGCCTTGTTTGGATGCCCTTTTGTCAAACCATCGCTTAAACACCTGCTGGTGGTTAGTCATGGCTATTAGGGACTTCTCCCTTTTTTCTTGTACTTCCAATAATTCGGCCAGCCGAACCTCCATGGCACCATTTTGCTCTATCTCAAGGGATTTCAACAATTGAAGCACTTGAATTCCGTAGATATAGGCAATAGTGCCTAATTGCCATACACCAACTCATAAGGAAAAGTCTTAAGGACTTGCTTATGAGTTATGTAGTCTACCCAAAGCGCCACTCAAAGGTTTTTATGCCATTCTTTCTAGTGCTTCAAACCAATCGTTTTGAGGAGTCAAACCAGGTTCTTATTTGTTGACTCGGCTAGGCCATTACCCTGTGGGTAATAATTTGATGATGTCTAAGTTAGGAATATGCCATTTGTTAGTGCGAAGTGGCATACCTTTGTGCCTAGAAAAGCTCTGGCATTTTTTGAAATGATAGTTTTTAGAGGGTCGAACCTTGTCACCAGTCCTTTGAGGAAATCCACTATCTCCGCCTTTGTTGCATTTTTAAGCAGTGTGGCTTCTCTCCACCTCGTGAAGTGATTTGTGTCCATTAAGATCCACTTGTATCTGGCACTAGAAGCAGGATTGATCATCCCAATGAAGTCCAGGCTCCATTGAGTGAATGACTCATCCACCACTATAGGTTTGAGAGGCATTACAAAATTCTTTCTTCTCCCTGTAAAAAATTGGCATTCCTTGCAAGCCTTCACCGAGTGTGAGTCATTGAAAAGTGTCAGCCAAAAGTAACCCGCACACATGATCTTCAAGGTGGTGGTCTTAGTGGAGAAGTGTCTTCCTACAACACTACTGTGGAAAGTCTTGAGAATTCTCTTTAGTTGCTTTACGGTAACACATCGTAGGAGGATACTGTTGAAGTTCCTTTTGAAAAGCACCCCTTCCACTAGCGTATATTTGCAATTCTGTAGTCGATAGTATCTCCTCTTTTGGGGGGAAAGACTTGGGGGATACTTCCCCATTTGCATAAATCTCACTCTGTCTGTTAGCCAACAACTTCCGAACTCTGACTCATTTGTTAGAACGAGTTCTAGTTGCTCCTCTTCAATGTCCACATCTTTTTCATGCACCAGGTATTCACACAGTCCTCTTCCTCAGATAGTTTTGGTGGGTTTGAATTCAATGTAATATTTGAGGATCTTGGTGATCCAATTAGCTCTTTTTTCAATGATTTCTCCCTCCATGATGTATTCATGCACACTAGAATGTTCTACATAAACTGTCACCTTATTGCCGGCGATTAGATGGCGAAACTTCTTAAGTCCCTTTACTATTGCAAATGCCTACCTTTCAATGAAATTATAATTTGTCTCATATTCTTTTAGGGTCTGGGAGTAGAATTCCACTGGATGTTCTTCCTTTCCTTCGTTGTCTTTTTGAGTTAAGACAATAGCTATACTTGACTTGCTACTGAATACATACATTATGAAGTCCTTAGATAAGTCTGGGTTAACTAGTACAAGAGCTAAGGAAATAGAATCCTTAACTTTCTCAAAGGCTTCTTTGGCTTCCTTTGTCCACTTAAATACTTGATCCTTTTTTAACATCAGGGTGATCGACCTGATTATTCTTGCGAAATCAGAAATAAATTTGCTAACAAAATTTACCTTCCCTAGGAAAGACTGGACACCTTTCTTGTTAATCAGAAGGGGAGCTCCTTGATGGCTTTCACTCACTCGGGATCAATTGAAACTCCTTTGGACACCACGTGTCCCAATAGCTTGCCTTGCAGCACTCCGAATACTCATTTTTTTGGATTAAGGGAAACCCATAACTCCTGACATTTTTGAAAAACCATTTCTAAGTGATCAAAATGATCATCCTTAGATTTAGAGAACACAGTAAGATTATCTAAATAGATTAGGATAATCTTATTGATTAATTTGCTAAAAGCGATATCCATTTCCCATTGGAAGGTTGCCCCTACGTTGGATAAGCCAAAAGGAATTTTAGCATACGCGAATGTCCCCCCACTTTGTAGCATGAACAAATTTTTGTGTTGATGCTCCTCTTTAACCCAGATCTGATTATAACCTGAGAGGCCATCAAGCAAGGAAAACATTTCTGATCCTGCCACTGTTTGTAGGATTGACTCCATAGAAGGCAACATATAATGATCCTTCAGGGATGCTCTGTTGAGGTCTTGGAAGTCCACACACAAGCAGATATCTCCATTCTTCTTTTGGACTAGGACCAGGTTGGATACCCACGTGCTATGCTTGATTGAAAAGACAATCCATGACTGGATTAGCTTTATTAGCTCTTGTGCCATTAGCACTTCAATCTTTGGGTTCACTGGCCTCTGCTTTTATCAAACAGGTTTTGTACCTTCCGCCAGCTCGATTGTGTGTTGGATGATGTCAAGATCGTATCCCTTTAAATCATCATAGGACTAGGCCACTACTCCCTCATACTTCTCACAAAAATTGATGAGTCTTTCTTTATCATGATGTGGGACATCCTTCCTGACTTTAAGTTTTCTTCCATCTATGACATGAAGATTTGTGTAGTCACTTTTGTCTGCCACAAACTTCCTCTTGTCATTTCTTGCATCGTCACAATCAAAAAGGTTTTCGAGAGTAACCAATCCCTTTAGAAGCTTGTTAGATTTGAGTTGAATGATTTGTCCCTCATAGGCCTCAGCAACCTTTGGTTGGAGTTGATCAGCGAATTCTCCCGACTGTTGGATGAACGAGGCAATTTTTTCATCACTTTCAGACACTTTCCAACTTTGATTGTTATCAGGAATCACCAGTTAGACTATCACTCGTACAGAGTGCTTGTTGCGAATGAGGTTGGAGGTAGGATCAAATTGGGATTCGACTGCTTCCATACGATCAGTGTCGCTATTTAGTTCTCGAGGAATGGTCTGGATGTTGAAGGCTTCAAAACCCTCAACTAGGTCCCAGACCCAGTGCCGATAGGATCTCATACGAACATTCTTTGTTGTGGAAACTCCCCAGAATTGGTTGACCACCAGTTCGGAATCTCCAAACACCATTAGCTGCTTGATGCCCATTCACTCCATGAGGCTTAAATCTTGTACTAGTCCTTCGTATTCAGCTTCATTGTTCAAGCAAGCAAACTGGAAGTGGAAAGACTTCAATGTCTTTTCATTCTATGGGGATATTAAACACATTCCAGCTCTTGCACCATTCTTGCATCTTGCTCCGTGAAAGTGTAACACCCACATTTCAGAGGCTTGACCACCTTCGGATCCTTTAGCGCCCTTTGGGAGCACTTGATCTTCATCATAGATGACATAGGTGCCCAACCCGATAGCATGGTAGTTGCCGAAAAGGTCGCTGTCCATATGTTCGCTTAAGAGCATCTTCTTGATCATTTTGGTCTCCTTTCACCTTTTCATCTTCTAATAACTCAACGTAATACATTTCTTGCTTGGTGATAGAGGTATGCGCAACTTCAAAATTGATCATAGCTTCATCGACTACATGTTCTGAGTGTAAAGCTTCAGATTCTATCTTCATCTTTGCACCATGCTTGGTTCTAAGGATCAAATGTGACCAATCCAGGGACAGATATCCACCCACTTTTGAAGTAAACTCTCGGGACAGGTAGAGGCCGAACATGGGGGGAACATCTATGATTTTAATGTCTTGCAACACTGTGATACTAGGAAAAGCAAATAGAGTTAAGGGGAGTGCCTTGATGACACCTACGGTTTCAATTTCGTTTCCATCAAGCTACATCACTCCCTTTTTTAAGGGTTCATAGCTGAGTCCTAAAGCTTCAACTATTTTTTTAGGCATAACTGTGGTGCTAGCACTGGAATTAATCATGGCATTATGTAATAAATTCTCCCCTAGATAATGAGAGTTAAGAAGGGTTGAGGCTTTGGCTTATCTCTGACTTTAGCAAGGGCTTCCACTATGTTGTTTGTAAGAACTTTGGCAAGGGATGGTTGATCAATAGCCTTTGCTTTGGGAAACTACTCCGTCAATGTTGCGCTAACCTCTTTCTGGATAGCCCTTTGTAGTAGCATCTTCTGTTCCAGGATGGCTAGTATATCCCATAGAGACACATTAGCGGATGATTTCTTTAATCGTTCCACCACATTGAAAGGTGGTGAACTCAGAGATTTATGTGCCTTTGCTCTTGTTATAATAATTTCCTTTTGTGGTTGATATTGCGGCATTACTGCTGAGGTACTAGGTGTCTGGTCAGAAGAACTTGTAGGTTGCAGACTAGCTAGTTGCGGAACAACCAATTCACCTATAAATCTCCTCTTTAAGTGAGTGTTGTAGTCGGATTGTACTTGCGGTATTTTAGATGCGGGTGTATCATTGGAAAACACCGCTTCTTCTTCTTCCATCCATGAAAAGAGTGTGTGGTCAGGAGTGATGTTCACTTCTTGCTCTAGTGACATCCCTTGCATCTGCGAGGTGAGCACAACATTGTCCATTTGTGAAGAGGTATACATGTAGCTTCTAGGGGCTGATGTTGTAGCTTGGTTGTGCTGCTCCACCACCTTTTGTTGTAGGTTTCCATACAGGAAATTTCGGAGCATGTGTGAATCGCCGCAAGGAAAGCACCAAGGGTTGGTGTCATCTGCTAAATTATTTTGGCCCATGATAAATTATCTATTCGAGCTTGGTGGAGTTCCTGTAAGCGGAGTAGGTACCAAAAATATTTGGTTAGCTGTTTGAGCTGATGGATTAGTGCATGGACCACCTTGGAACTGATTCTGCTAACATGAAGATCGTTTGCCTTGGTAATTTTGGTAGGTAGGCTTCATAGGTGTGGTCTGGCTACACTTGAGGGTAGTTATGTCATTTGCCATAGTCCACAGTAATTCCTTGAGATCGCTGATTTCATCCTTAGAAGAGTTGAATGTAGAGGCAACATTTTGTGGCACTGTCACATACATGTACATTGATTGGGGAGGTGCAGGCGCACTAGTCGATGCGACTTCTTGGGCGGGCATCGATATTTCAGGAAATATCACCATGATGGGCCGAGGCAGTAACTTTTCGACATCTATCAAATTATTCTCCGCCTTAACAATGACATTGTAAGCACTTGGTAGAGTGGTCCCTCCCAAAGACTAGATCATCATGGAAATGTTGGGGTTGATATAATTTAGGTAGAATATGAATGCCAACTCAGGAGGCAGGTGAATAGCGACCTGAATCCTCTACTAGTTTGTGTGGAATTAGGCATTGAAGTTTGTCATAGCCTCTTGGGGGGCTTGTTTTATGGTAGATAGCTGATAGTATAGCAAAGAGCGATCCCTGTCATTTGAAAATATTTTATAGAACAGATCTCTAAGGTCATCCCAGGTACAGATAGTGTTAGTTGGCAAGGTTCAGTACCAATCCAGTGCCCTGCCGCAGAAAGAAGTTGCGAGGAGCCTTAGTGCTACATTTTGAGTGGTGATTCCATGCACCAAACACACGTCCGCCACATCTTGTAGATGTTTTGCGGGTGTTCTTGAGCCATCTCTGGTAAACTTGGGTATAGCCTTCAAAGCTGAGGTTGAGATAGCAACCCATACAGTGGGTGCTACTGGTGCTACGAGGGGACTTTCGGTGTCCCATGCCACATAATTCCTATTAGTGCCTGGCAACATAGTTAGTGGAATGGGTGGTAGAAATGGAACGGTTACCAATTGATTTGTGGGTTGTGCTGTCCCTAATGGTGGTACTGACAAATTAGGATTGTTCACTATTTGGGACCTAGTAATAGGTTTATGGCTCATAACCCCTCCTTAAGCATAAATTCATTTAAGCTCGGTCCCACCAAGCGAGCCATAAATATAATAAACCGTTGATGCCAAAAGTTGGCAAGGTAACAACCCTTTTATGGGAAACTCAATTTATGGTGGACCTATTGCGCTAAACTAAGTGACCTTTGAATTTTTAAAGAAGTTGGCTTCTTATGTAATTAGGGTTTGGAAAGGGAAAGGGAAACATATGCAAGATAAAAGTCTAATCTAAGGCGATGCACCAAGACTTAGATAATAGGCACAATAAATCATAGATCTAAGGGCCCAATTAACAATTTGACATGTCCTAGAAAAGTAGAAACTAAAGATTGAAGTATAAAAAATTCATTCATTGACATAAAATAACTTTGGACACATATTTACTGACAAGAAGAGTCACATGACATGATCTATGACAACAAACTTGCATTCAATTTATAGAAGTTTTGCAAATGAATCATCCAACAATAGTAGCACAGTCTAAAGTTAATCAAATATCATAAGAAGAGCAGAAAGGGTGAATGATTAGCACAATCTATGAGTCTTTTTGCAATAATTGAAAACAATAACAAAGGCCTAGTGTCTTTTCTTAATCTATGTTCTTTTCTACAAAATCCTGGAACCCCTCCCTCGAAACAAAAAGGAGTATATATAGCCGAATGCTCCCATTGCCTCTGTGAGCAGTAACAAAAAAATATGAGAATCCTTGGCAATGATGCAAAGTCAAAGATTCCTCCCAGTCATTGCAATAGAAAAGATTCCAGCCAAAGCATCTAGTTGCTCCATGTTCAGGTGCATCCTTTGCAAAAATGATGGCAGTGGTCCCGGTAAGGTCGTGAAGACAAGCGTCGCTACCTTGCTAAGGCAGTTATGACACACGATAGGATATCGTGGTCTTTGGCTCACTTCATCCATCTTTCAAAAGAAACACCCGCTGAGTAGAGACGTGGCGACATCGCGCAACCCATGCCCATCCATTTCCTTCACTGCTGAAAGCTTGCACCAAGGAGACATGTGTAACCTGCTTCATCCTTGCACTGATTGTGGGGCCTATTGAAATAAGTGAAAATGAAGCCATGTGGCACGCAGATGGAGCTCAACTCAAAAATGAAGGGAAGCAACTTTCAATTGTGTGTAGAGCAGACATGTGGCAACACAACGAGGCCATTTTGAAAAGTGAAGGGAAGAGATCCTTCGGGCAACGCAGAGCAGACACATGGTAGAGGCCATGACGTTTATCAAAAAAGGTTGAATGACCTAAATAATGCAATGTGCGGGAAGATACTTCAACAAAATAAAGCCCGTAGGGAGCTCGATGAATATTTATTCACAGTACCTATGAACAGTGGTGTAGTGCCCTTCTAGGGTGAAATACTTCATGATATGAACCCTAACAAGGTCCCATAAGGAGCTAGGAGGTGGTCTCTTTCATAGCCATTTTGACATCTCTCTAGCTTCTCATCAGCTTCAAGGAAGTTGTCCATAAACCTCTGGTCATTGTCATTTCTTATTTTGGACACCCTTAAGCCATTGTACTGAAGACCCATCATAGCCACAATCAACCTATGGGACATTTCAAACCCTATACTACTAATCTAAATTATATCCTCTCTCCATGAATTATAAAACTTGGCAATAATGTTGTCATGTTGTACCCACACATCGCCATAAAGAATGAAGTCATACTAGCCTCCTTGAAGTGCTTCTAGCTTGACATTTTGTTGCAAAGGACCACAAGATAATGGCTATGATATTTTCCTAGGACCCTCCATGGAGCAGATATAGTGGCAATGGTAGAAGAAAGAAAAATTACCTTTCTCAATAGTTGAATTAGTGAGTAAAAAATTTAATAAAAGTTATGATAATATAGTTGTTGCCATGATTTGGCAGAAAAATAGTAGACAAGACCTCCTCTAGCAGGGCCTGTCATCACACAATGTCCACAATGATCTAGTAGGATATGTGATGTAAGTTGGAGGATGGATAAATTTTAGCCAAAATTTAGTAGCCTAATTTGAAAACCCACAATTTGTGTGAGAGTAGATGCAACAATCAATAATGACAAAAAGCAAGAACCAATTGTATCCCAAACTCTGATTGAAAGGACATCTGAAATATTTCAGCTTAGGAAACACGTGAGGGAACAATGAAGAGGAGACGATGGGATTATCTATCATGATGGAATTGAGCCTCAAATCTTTAGCTTCAACCTGGGAGATACAATATTTAGTCACATCATTCAAAATTCCCTTCGAAAGCACATCATTGATTAAATAATCCATCTCAAGGAAGAAATAAATTAGAGAGTAAGTCCATAAATGACTTATCAAAACATAATAAATATCAATATCCCAAGGCATGGGATACTTTCCTATTAAGTCCCCCATCAGTGTCAAATCATGAAAATGACAACGCCAAGTCACAAAGGCATGTGAGGTAATGAAACCTACCAAAGCTGACATCATCCACCCCATGTCGAATTCATCCTTCCTACCACAATTATTACACCTTGCACCTTGAGTTGGACCCAGATAAGCATGCAAGGTGTACAAGCAACATTTTGTCACCCAAACCACGTGGCTCACCACCTTACCCCCACAATCTATACCCTTTACTTTTTGAGTAGAGTCCAACCTTTTGTGACACATCATCTTGATAACATTGAGATTCAAATTTAAATTTAAAATTAGGCGGCTCTATCTTTTATGACTCATCATACGATAGTCATTACAATTCAAATTTAAATTCTAAATGGAACAAGAGACCAATAACCCAACCATAGTAGTAGAGAAACCCACATAAAGTAAGGAAGATAGTACCATCATTGAAGATTAAAAGGAGCCCCACCCATCTGGTCCTTAGTGAATCAGTCCTTAATATGAGTCAGGATATTCTCAAATCTCTAGAATTGCCAATGGGGGAAGGAGAGCCCCATGTTGGAGATTGCATCAACAAAATTATTTCCTTCTCAATAGATATGGGATATAGAGACACCCGCCATAGAAGAGAGCGCCAATTTAGAATCCAAAATAAAGCCACTAATATTCCAAGGGGGCTTAGAAAAGCCATTTAGACAATACACAATTAGTTTTGAATCACCCTCGATCATGACTTAGTCATAACCAAAATATTTTAGCATATTATATATTGTTATTGTGTATATTTAATTTTTTATTAATATCAAGTTGTTGAAAAAAAATATCCATTTTTTTCTAATAATATTTTTTGCCTTAGTTGTTGCCTTGGGATTTCTTTGGGATTTGACTTGGGGGTATCAAACTTGAAAAATCAACTACCTCAACATGTTTAGAGGTTTCCCTTGGTATTTTAGACTTCACCCTTCATGCTAATGACTTTTTTAATTCAAAATTGATGAAACAAAAAAGCTTTATTGAGGAAATTTTCATCATTCTACCAATATAAGATATTTTAAAATTTGAATTTAATAGATAATTATTATTAATTTTCTACATACACTATGTCTAAAGTCCTAATTGATAGGTTGATTGAAAAAATTTATAACTTTCAAATGGTTTCATAATTTTTTAATCCAAAAGATTCATCACACTCTATAGTTCACAAACTATGCGTTGAAAAAGAAATTTTAATTAAATGGTTTTTGACCAAGTTAGAGTTTGATTTGATAGTTAACCCCACATCTCCTAGAAATCACTTGCAACCAAAACGCCTATGACAAATGAAATATCAAAGTAACTGATTTGCTATGCAACCAAGAGAGAATGATTGAATGATCCACATAAATATCTGAAATGCCTTTTGTATTGAATAATGAATGTCAATGAATACAAAGTAAAATAATGAAATCTTATAAAATAAAAGATGCAAACCCTAGATGAGGATTTTATTAGATTGTGACAAGTGTCCTAGTGTCATTCAATGCGGCAACTTAACATATAAATAATCGAATCTAATAATAAAAAGATACTCCTAAGTTTACTTTAAGTAATTAAGTAATAAGTGATCTAATAATTAATTAATAATTAATTAATTATTAGGTGATTATCCTAATTAATCCAATATCCCCTCTTAAGATCAACTTAGGGAGAAGTTAAAATCCCCAATGAAAAATGATATGATGGATAGATAGATGGATCCTAGCTATAAGGCTTGATGAGGTGCCCATGTACAAAAAATGAATCTCTCATAGCCAAAGAAAAGGATAAAACCACATGGGAGAAACCTCCTCTCTAAAAGAGATAAAATGAAATAACTGCACTAGTGAAAGAATGATAGAAGGAGGACTCAATGTGAGCCCCCAAAGACTACTTTTTTCATACAATGAGAATTGGATAGGATAGTTGAAATCAAATAGAGTAATGAGAATCTTGGGAATTTTAGTGTTTTCCCTCTTGATATACAACTCTTTATTATGAATCCAAGCTCATTAATTTTGGTATTCTAGGTATTCTTCTATTTTGTGTAGTTACAGTGGAAGGTTTTTGTGATGTGTGGAAATTACCACATGGCCTTGATATTTTTGGCATTCAATCCTACCTAGATAGTCCTCCCTTATATCAACCCAATCTTCAATTTTTAATATTTAGAATAAGCATACACTAGTAATAGATAGGGGCGCACATGCGGGACCAACTATTGGCTAGAGTGGAGCTCTATACCTATATGCCTAAACTTTGACTTTTTCCTAATTTGAGTATTTTGAGAATGTGTGCATTTGATCCTTCATAGAAAGTCTTTATTGGTTTGGAAAGAACAAGATTGGAAATATTGTTTATAATATTGAAGACTGCCAATGGGCTAAAATATTGTTTATAATATTTGCTTATGCTAGAGTAGAAGCATAAGATTTGTTACCTTGGAATTCAATAAGGTGCTCATAGCATTTTTAAGGTTTAGGATCTCTCTTTCTTTGTCATTTTTGACTTCAAACTTCCTACACTTGATGCTCTTTTCAATGTTACATAATTTGTACTATTGAGCAACGTAGTAATGAACATAGGGGTAATTGATTTTCAAAATTTAAATAAGTTAAATTTGAAGCATTTAATCCAATTTCATTGGCTTCTTACTCGAAAGAGGCACTTCATCATTGAATGACTCATCATTACAAATTTGTTAAAATCATACCTCAATTTTAATTTTCTTTCTTGCAAAGTAATTCTAATATTTTGAACCTTGATTTTAGTGCCCCCTTATTTATAAAAATCCAATGACAAGACTTTCCAACATGGAAAATATAGTAAGATGATTTCAAACTACCTATTTACAATGGGATTTTGACATGAAATTTCTCATTAAGTCTCTTTGATTAGGGTAGTTGTTGATTTTTTCAAGAAAATTTACCATTTTTGGAAACCTTTTTCATTAAAATATGACAAGACAAATTAATGTGTAGTTGGTGGTGTGACATTAAAGAAAATGGAATTTGTAGTTGGGCTTTTTTCCATTGGAATCTAAAGTTTCTTTGCAAACTCATGATTGGAACAAAAATTTGAATTTGCAACAATTGCTAGGTGGCTAAAAGCCACTAATGTGAAAACAAGTGAAAAACTTTGGAGAAGGTGAAAAAATACATGAAACAAAAGTGAAAATGTAGCACACATATTTAGTGGTGAAAAAATTGAACCCTACTCATGATGCTTAAGATATATTATATTGATAAACATCGGTGTGAAAACAATTGAAGACCTTGGGAGAAGGTGAAAACACACATGAAGCAAAGGTGAAAATGTAGTACACATATATAGTTGAGGAAAATTTGATCCCTATTCATGGTTTTTAAGATATATCGTATCGATAAATGCTGATGTGAAAAAAATTGAAAATCTTTGGAAAAGGTGAAAACTCACACATCAAACAAAATTGAAAATATAGCACACATATTATGAACGAAAATTTGAATCTTACTCATGATGCTTAAGATATATCATATTAATAGATACTATTAATAGATACTGATGTAAAAACAATTGAGAACTTTTAAAGAAGATGAAAACACGCATAAAACAAAAGTGAAAATGTAGCACATATGGAGAAAAATTTGAACACTACTGGCGCTTAAGATATATCGTATTGATAGGGATATCAAGGATCTCATAGCCTTTATTCATGAAGTCAAAATAATTCTAATATTTGCATGCCACGATGTTTTAAGGACTATTCCAAATATAATCAAACTTAGAATGATAACTAGGCTTAGTTGATCTTTCCTCCCACCCAAGAATTGAATACCCAACCTTGAAATGATGAAATCAAATTTGAGGAGTGTTTTTTGAACCATCACTTAACAATCTACTAATGTCATGCCATTGAAACCCTATCTCTTCTTGTGCAAGTAATTCTGCTATTCCTACATCCATGGTTCTATCTTCTACTCTCAATGTATTTAACCATCTGCAATGCTGAGAGCTCTAATGAGAATTGGAAGGATCGCTTCCTTGACAAATACCAAAGTTCTTTTGCTTTTTTTGGAGTGATCTGACCAACCAATATTTTTTTAAATACAATACTAAATTAAACTCAACCTTATTAATGCACGGTTAAGACATTATTTATGTTGTATGGATATGGATGAGATTGTGGCCATGAAGTGCGGTAAAAATATTTTTTTTTATTGGAATTTTTAGAGTCCAAGGGGGTCCCTTGGCTGCAATGTGACGAGCAGCCCATTTTTCATGCAGAGAGTGAGAGCCAATTTGGGCTTCACAACATGTCCTGCCACCATCTTCATCTTGAACCCCCAGATTATAGTCGCTGCGATACATTTCATTTGGTAGTAAGCAAAGTTCTTTCCCAGACAAAGTCTCGGCCCACCATTAAAGACCGGGTATTTATAAGCCGACTCGCTCACGAAGTTTCCTCCCGTGTCCAGCCACCTCTCCGGCCTAAATTCCATGCAATCCTTTCCCCATATGCTCTCGCTTCTTCCCATGGCATATATGGAATATATCAGCTTCATGCCCTTTTTTAAATACGTCCCGTCGGGTAGGCAGTCATCGGAGGCGACTGCCTTGAAGTCGAACGGAATGGAGGGGAAAAGTCGCAGGGACTCCGACAGCGCCGCCTGCAAATAATGCATCTGCTTCAGCTCTTCTACTGTAAAACTGAGGTTCCATGAACTCAGGGAAATGCTTGATCCCTGAATTGTTTCATGGTTAAGTATAGCAGTCGACGATCTTTCGACAAGATGGACCGAATCTCTCCCAGAATGTGTTCCTCGACCTGTGGGTTGTGGAGCAGCAGCCAGAAAAACCAGGAGAGCGCCACCGACGAGGTGTCCCGTCCAGCCAGAATGAAAGTAACCATGATTTCCCGCAGCCTTTCGTCTGTGTAAAGGCGATCACCGCTCTCCGTCTTGACTTTCATGAAGGCCGACAGAAGGTCGGCCCCGACCCGCTCGGAGAGAGAGGAGTTCCCAGTTCGAGACCCGATTGTCTTATCCAGAAATCCATTGATGGTAGCTAGAGACCTGCGGAGCTTCCCCTCGGGTCCCAAGCGGAAATACCGCATGAGCCTCCAGACTGCAGGGGGCATTAAAAACCTCAAGATGGTGATCTCCGTGGCGTCCTCAAACGCTCCGGCAAAATCTCTCATTTCCGCTTCTCTATTAGCCAAACAGCCTGGGTTGATTCCTAGCATTATCATGCACGCGTTCTCGAAGGTGAAACGCAGGAGCACGTCCTGCAGATCAATTGGCTCACCGGACCGGGCTGTTTCTTCGAGAAGGGGCACCAACTGGTTCTGCATGAGCTCTTCAACAGACCTGACCATTATCGCCCTGAACGAGGGAGTGTTGAGCTCTATGCTGGCCGTCTTCCTCTGCGCTTTCCACACATCGCCGTCAGCGTTGACGATGCCGTCGCCCAGAAAATCGTGGCCCACGGCCCGGAAATAGCGTCCCTTTGGATAATTATTAAATTTGAGCTTGAGAACGTGCTCCAGATTGGCCGGGTCCGCTGTCACTACGGCGATCATGCCACTCTTGACCAGCCCCTTGAAATAGAAGGTTCCTCCGCACTCTCTTAAGACTTGTGTAGTCCAGTCGTGGACTTCATTTAGGTGAAGGACTAGAGACGGCAGCATGCCCAGCAGAGGCCACATTGGCAGCTCTTTCTTTTTCCTCTGCACAAAGTAATGGAAAACCGTGTATCCCAATAACGCCAGTGCTATATCCATGACTTTCAGATTGGATACCGACCATAGAAAATACAGAAGCTGATTGAAGCTGTTTCCCATTCTTAGAGACTTTTGTAAGCACTCAAAGGCAGTTAAGGTGACGAGCTATTTTGGCACAGAAGTGGGTATTTAAATACACCGCTTATGTGAAGAGGTGATTACAATCTATCTCTCCCAGCTTAATCTACTTTAATATACATCATCTGTCAAAAGTAGGCTCTTTAATTTTCTTAATCTACTTTAATATACATCATCTGTCAAAAGTAGGCTCTTTAATTTTAGTTCTGTACGAAGTGGTTAATCCATTTATTCGACCGACATTCATGATGGGCCAAAGCTCACCGAATTTAGTTTCCCTTGATTTCATTTAAATATGAATAATTTTGGCATTACATATTATTACAAGTTAAAAAATTCATTTAATCTACTTTAATATACATCATCTGTGCAAAGCACCCTCTTTAATTTGGGATCCATTCCAGGGGGTTAATCAATTTACTCTGCCGAACGAAAATGGATGATGGGCCGAAGCTTCGGCGCACAGAATCCACGAGCAACACGACCGATGATTACAACTTTCTGTTAAACATAACCCGGTTATTTTCCCTTAATTCAATTTAAATATGATTAGTTTTTAAATTAAATATTATTAGGATGATAATTTTGTTTTTTAAAGTGTCAAAATAAATGACACAAATTTGGAAAGAGGTCAGTTCTACCAATTTCTTTTACATATTCATCCCATATAAAACCTAATTAATTAACCTCTTGCATTGAAATTTTGATTTGTCAATAGCTTTAATAAGGTGGCATCTTAGAGTCCTATAACATGGTAGCAGAGCAATGAAAGAGCAAGTTCCTAATTAAGTTAAAACTACTCAATAATAAGTGTTCCAAACATACATCAAAATATTAATTTTAGTGATAAATATGTCATCGTTATCTAGTCTTACAGTAATAAGGAAAAAAGTTGTTTGAAATATTATATTTTCATCTAGTCTTTCAAAAATTTTGTTAGGTCTATGGTAATATTAATATGAAGCATCAAGAGATTGACAAATTATTTTCGGTTCCTTCTTTTATTTTATTTTTAAAAAAAGTTACGCTCACAATTTGAGACTTTTTAGTACTTTTGAAGTTAATTGTGTTGCATTAATCAATTATCTTGGTAGGGGAAGAGCACCAATAGTTGATATAGTTTCAATAATGGTCTACTCTAAGTGCACTTGTCTTAGTAATCTTTTTTGTTTTAGTCATTAAGGGAAAGGGGCCAATAGTGGGTAGGGATCCAATGGTGGGTATAAAAGTAGGCCTAAGTGGGCTCCATAGTAGGTAGGCTTAATATCCAATAAACTTACACTTAATATCCAATTTCAAAACTTTTATCCATAAAGTACACAAATTGACAAATCATGTGATGTCACATCAACACACCAGTAATACATTACTTAGTGACCCACTATTAGTCTCACCATTTTTTTTGGCCTTTTTGGATACCGTGACAAAAAGCATGCTGATGTGGCGTCATATTTGATGATGTGGCCTTGAAACCAATTTTTATAATCAGGGGACTTGCCAAATACGCTAATGTACAAATTTGGGAGTGATTAGAAATTTTCACATAGGACTTTGAGAAGCGCAAAGTTAGGGTGACCCACTATACGCCCCTCTCCCTTACATAATTTTAATTGGGTCAATAAAGATTTCCATCCTACACCAATACATGTTCACTAGTGAATGTGTAGTTGACCAAAAAAACAACTAATGGTACATATCTATTTCCAAAAGCAGTCAAGTTGCACAAAATAACTCACTTTTACATTTATAACCAAAATTTAATGTTTACAATTACCACTCTATGCAAGTGGCACAAAACTTAATATAAAACTTATTTACATGTACATGTGCACACTTAATGGTGCCTAATATGTCATAATATGAAATAGCTATCAACTTTATGGGCTATCAATTGCACTTTCTCCCACACTTCCTTTCACATCTTCATACATTAACTCCATCTACTATTGGTACCTACACACACAATTAATGGTGTAAGGCTCCCTAATAAACAAAAAAATCATATATAAAACTAAAATCATTCAAGCCACCATAGAAATCAATTAAATCATATATAAAATTGAATTCATTCAAGGCGTTGTAGAAATCAAACATAAATGATAATTGCAATATGAAATGACTGAATGTTTCCCACAAAAATTAAAATTTGAAAATCAACAACCACAATTCAATGCATTCATTTTCCACATTCAATATATTCCATAAGAGGGAATTTCCATCCTCTGTTTTCATTGAATATCCTCTACTAAAATCAAATCTTTTGAATATCTCTGTAGATTCTAGATTAAAGGGCGCTTATTTAGGTTGGTACACCCAGAGTAACTAAATTCATGTTTTCATAAATAAATATACTATTTTCAGTAAGCTATTCAAAATGAAAGGGTTCAAATTTAGAAACAACATCATGGTACAATTTTTAATCATATCACAGTGACATCTTTATCACCTACATCTTATCATTCATGTTAAGCTTTCCAACTGCATACTTTGGATATAATAACAACATTATACATTTTTTAATCATATCATAGTTACATCTTTATCTACTACATCTTATCATTCCTATTAAGCTTTCCAACTACATATACATCAAATATACTTTTAAATCTTTATCTCATGCATCTACCCATTCCTACATACAATTTGTTTTAATTTATCATCATTTATTTCTTTGGCATCGAGGGTTTCATTGAAATGATTTATTTCACTTTATACTATGAAATCATTACATAGAATGTGAAATAAATAGAACATTGTCTGGCTTTATTCTAAATCCCTGATTTAAAATCATGGATTTTAATGGGTATAGGGTTATTGTCCCAATTTTTTGACCGGTTTTAGGATTACACACACACATATGTACATATATATATGATATATGTATACACAATTATATATATATATATATATATAGGTTATTGCCCCTATTTTTTGTCTATTTTCAAGATTACATGGCATGCATTATCTCCTAGTTTTAGGAAACCTCCACCCATCATTTCTCCTTACATTTTACAGATAATGATATGGGTTAATCTATTTTCCACCACTTATCTTGTTAATTTTGCATCATTGTATGGATCTCATGTATGGTTTCATTATACTATCAAATTATTTCAATGAATGTGAAGTTATTACAAATCTATTTGGGTATGGGTTTTCTTTGTTTTAGTAATATGTCGCCACACACAAATATATGTGTCTATATATACACACACACACAAACACACATATATACATATGTACACATATAAGTATATACATACACATGCATACATATATGTATATGTATATGTACAAATATTTATATACATACAATTATATATGTATACGTATATACACATTATTATCTCCATAGACTTCTTCTTGCCTTCCTATTTAGCCTACGATGCTCTGTGAAGGCTCCTCTTTAGTGTGTACTCTCCTATGCTCATAGGTAACACACATTGCATCCTTCCTTGCATTATGTAGGTTGTAGTTCCCTCGACATTTCAACTTGGTTGCTTTTGTAATCTGATTCACCTCTTTTGTTGCAGTATTGTTGGCTTGTTGTGCATTGGGTTAATTAGTGCTTAATTAATTATTTGTGCTAAAAATAAAGTTATTGAAATTTAATAATATCGTAATAATTAAAATAAATGCTTATTTATAATGGTGGTTTTAATAAAATATTAATTTAAACTCTTATTTGATTTAAATAAATTCAAATAGATACATATTTCTTATCGTGAGGTGAAAATAAAATTTAAAAAATTAAAATTAGTAAGTGAAATATTCCAAGATTGAATTATTGTGTAAATAAATGAAGATATGTTAATTAATAAGCAAATTGAGAGTGGAGGTAATGAGTAGTTGGGAAAGAATAAAATAAAAATAAATAAATGATGACAACGTTCCGGGGTCATTAATAAATCAATACGTGAAGATAGGAGGATGGCATGCAACATTTTTGTAACAGTTCGACTTGGTAAACGGAGGAGCATGCATTGGGTGCATGGGAGTTGGGGGGAGTAATTAGAGGATCTCAACCATCACTTTTTGGGGGATTCGATTCATTCATTCCAGAGGGTATGCATGATTTCTTTGGAGGAGTAAATACAACCCTCGGCCTGGAAGATCACCATGTCGGCCATTATCGAGGATTGCGCCTGAAAGAGAAGAATTTGGGAAAAAGAAAGGCACAATATTAGACCATTGGGGAGAAAGAAAATTTTTAGGGTTTTTGATAAATCCACATTCAAGTAGGTGTTACCTGTTTTTCCACTTCACTGCGACCTTTTCTAGTATTCTCCTATGTTTTCCATTGCAGGTCGGTGCTCTATCAATCCTCATGTATACTTATTCCTTGAGATACTTTATCAAAATAGATGCATGTAAGTTATCTCTTCGAGGAATTCCACTCTATTGCGTGTGTATTTACCAATGAGAAGTAATTACAACAATTGTCTGCAAAATTTTCTCTTCTCTTTTAGTCTTGTTGATGGAATTCTTGCCCTAAGACATGTAGAGTATCAATATTGAGAGAATACAGTCTCATAGCAACCCACGGTGTTTAAGTTTTATGACCTTTCAGTAGATGCAATCCACTATTCCTATAGGGTGAATACAATTTTTGGTCTAAATTATTATTTTTAACTAAATCTTCGCACGGTGTTTAAGTTTTCATGACCTTTCAGTAGATGCAATCCACTATTCCTATAGGGTGATCCCATAATAGTGGTTTACAATTTTTGGCCAAATTGGACACATAAATTATTATTTTTAACTAAATCTTCGCATTCGAGCACCTATAGCGGCTAAACTGTGAGGAATTTGAAGATGGTGCAAACTAGAGTCTCATCAAATTTTGTCTGTAGATTCTAAAATTTTTTCAAAATTTTGGAATCTTAATTTTCTTTTCAAATCTCCCACCTTTTAAAATACAAAAAAAATAGAAAACAACATTTTATTTAAGTGGCGCATCTCACCGTTCTTAATAAATTTTTTTACAAAAGGAAATAAACGCAGTATAAAACAGATAACAACACTATATAAAAACAAAAATAGACAAAATTTTTTTATTTTTTTTTGTTAATACAAAGAATATTTTCAAAAAGATTAATTTCAAAACTCAAAGCAAAAGCTCTATACCATCAAATCATACAAAGTGATTTTTATTCAGCATCAGCATTTTGATAGGTGTAAAGGAGATGCATTTATAGGTATGGTTTAAAACTAGCGAGTTCTATCCAAGGGGGTTTGATCTAAATTGATTTGATCAAACCCTCTTCAATTGGAATCCTTAAAATGGAACTTTTAAAGGCTTAAATCATTATATTTTCTAAAAATATGTGATTTCAGCTAAAATTCGTTCCTCTCAGGAATTGTAAACCACTATTATGACAGCACCCTATAACCATTGCATTACCTGTTATTACTTTCCTTTGTAATATTTTTTCAAGAATCTATGTGCTTATTATGTTTTCACAAATCATCGGCATGGTTACCGAGATAAAACGAATGTATAATCTGTAATCTTCCTCATGCTAGCCCTCTTCCCCCTTCACGGTGATTTTGAACCATATCTTTATAGCACCAACTTCCTAGTTTGTGTAGTGCCCCATTGAATCTAGTTTACCTCCTAAAAATCTTGATGGCGTCTCTTGAGAGTTGTACGTGATCACTGGTGGTTTACCTCTTGTCATGCCCTAGATGGTCCTATTTATCAGCACCAGTAATCTCCACAAGAACATTGTCCCTATTTAAAATGATGGAAATGGTTCACATCTCTCAGAACAATCTCTCTTTACTGCAAGTCGTTTGTAGGATTTAATCATTTGTACCACATGGTTGATTGCTGTGAATCTTTGGATTCAAAGGAAATTACCTTAATAGTAATATCGTAAGGAAATATGATGATGGCATGTTGTTGGCCTTTATGGCGCTGCCCATGATATCAAACAATATCCTATATATGAACTTTTTCCCCCCTTCTTGTGGCTTGTAGCACTCTTAATGGTGGCTATATGAAATGAAATGAAATCTTGATGCCATATTCGGATACCTGAATTTTTTTAGAAAAAATAAACCCAACTACAGTGGGAAAATAATGAAAACACGCACAGTTGAAAAAGACAAATACAAGGAGACAAAAATAATATATATTCGATTTCATCTGTTCACAAAGTGATTACATTCAAAAAGATTAATAACAAAAACTCAAAGCAAAAGCTCTATACATTCTCATACAAAACTGTGCTTATTTCAGCGCATCTTCCTTCTATGTGTTGCTACATGCTGGAGATATTCTGGAGCACTAGAGCACTGCCAATATCCTCTACTACTGCAGGTTCTCTTGAAGTTTCACTTTCTATTCTGTTATGCTGAACATTCTTCCTTTCTATTGCTGCTCAAAAATTTTGTCTGTGTCTGCAGAAAAACATTTTATTCTTTTGTCCTTTTGTTTCCTTTCCAAAAACTGGCGCCCAATTCAAATTCAACCACCACAATTAATTTGTTGCCAAATATTAACTGGCTAGTATGGTTGTCAGACACGACAGGGGGGGAACAATCCAAATTGGATTTCATCTAATGGTGCATTAAATGCACTTTCCCATTATTGCTCGGGATTAAATATTCTAACACTCCCCATTAATCTTGAACCATTTTTCTTTTCATCATCATTCAAAATTTTTGGAGAAAAGTTTTCAAAGCAAGGATTCTGGAGCATCGGTCCCTGCCTTTTATCACTCTACAAAAATTTCGAAACAACGGACCAAAAGTTCTGAAGCACTGGCACAAAGTTTCTGGAGCAAGCCTTTGTGCATCTATTCTGCATTCTGGATCTGTCTTCTAAAGTTCTGAAGCATCTGCGCTTTTCTAAGTTTTCCAAAACCAAAGTTCTGAAGCATCTGTGCTTTTCTATGTTGCGCTTTTCTGAGTTTTCCAGAACTAAAGTTCTGGAGCATTCCTGCATACCAAGCCTATTCCTTAGGCATTCAAAGGATTCTTTTGACAATGCCTTTGTAAAAATATTAGTGAGTTGTTGCTCAGATCTGCAATGATGAAGTTAAATCTCGCCATGCTCCACCAACTCCCTTATGAAATGATATCGGATCTCGATATGCTTGCTTCGCCCATGAAAGACAGGATTCTTCACCAATACAATAGAAGACACATTGTCACAAAATATGGTTGTACCATCTTCTTGCTACTCATTCAAATCTGCAAGGATTCTTCTAAGCCAAATAGCTTGACATGCTGTTGTATTTGCTGCTATGTACTCTGCTTCGGCTATGGAGAGTGAAACTATGGGCTGCTTCTTTGATTCACATGATATTGCTCCTGAACCCATGTGGAACAAATATCCCGAAGTGCTCTTCATGTCATCTACATTTCCTGCCCAATCACTGTCTGTGTACCCAACCAACTGAAACTCATTGGAGGTGGTGTACATAATGTCATAACCTTTCATGCCATTGACATACCTTAGGATTCTTTTTCCTACTTGCCAGTGTGTGTCATTAGGTTGCTCCATGAACCTAGAAATCAGGCTTATCACATACATAAAATCTGGTCTTGTTGCTGTCAAATACATGATGCTTCCAACCATGCTCTTGTAGAGTGTTGGGTTAACACTAGTGCTGCTATCCCCTTTGCTTAATTTTAGACTTGTAGCTATTGGGATTGGGGCTGGTTTGTTGTCCAACATTCTAAATCTCTTCAAGATTTGTTTAGCATAACTTACTTCTGAAATAAAGATTCCATGATCTATTTGTTGGACCTCTATGCCTAGGAAATATTTTAGCAAACCTAGGTTTGTCATTTCAAACTCATTTTTCATTGCTTCTTTGAAATCAACAATGAAAATATTACTATTACCTGTGAAAACTAAATCATCTATATACAAAACAGCAATAAGAATCTCACCATTAGCTGCCTTGATGTAGAGTGTGGGCTCACTACCACTTTTGCTAAAGCCATTGCTCATAAGGTATGAATCAATTCTGTTGTACCATACCCATGGTGCTTGTTTCAGCTTGTAAAGAGCTTTCTGAAGCCTATAGATCTTGTCTTCTTTCCCTGGAACTTTGTAGCTAGGTGGCTGCTCCACATACACTTCTTATTTCAGCACTCCATTCAAGAAGGTTGATTTCATGTCTATTTGTAATACTTTCCATTCGTGTTGAGTTGCAATTGCTAGGACTGCCCGCACTATTTCCATCCTTGCAACTGGTGCATATGTCTCATCATAGTCTCTTCCAGGCTGTTGTTTGTATCCCTTAACAATAAGCCTTGCTTTATGCCTTTCAACCTTACCATCAACATTGCATTTGGTCTTATAGACCCACTTAATTCCAATGATTGATTTCTCTTTGGGTAAATCAGTGAGCTCTAATGTTTTGTTTCTTTCTATAGCGCCCATCTCTTCATCCATGGCATTACACCATTTTTCTTCTTTCATGACTTCTTCAAAATACATTAGATCACTATAAGAGAACATAGCAAAATCTGAATTCTCATCAAAGTCATCATACCTTGTGTTGTCATAAATTTCCCTTATGCTTCTATTTTTCTGTGGCATCAATGATGCAAGCATAGGATAAGAATTTTCAGAGCTGCTTGACTGTTTGACTGATGAAGAAGACTATTGCTGTAAACTTCCAGAGCATTTACCATGCTGGAATTTTTCAGAGCAACTTCCCTACTGAAAGTTTTTGGAGTTGCTATTGCTATTTTCTAAACTGTTACCTTGTTGTAAAGTTCTGGAGCATCTTCCTTCTACAGCTTCTTCATCCTCAAGAGGTATTGAAACAAAACTACCTATGTTGCTATCAATTGTTCCATCCCATGACTCATTTTCAATGAATTCAACATCCCTGCTAATTACCACTTTCTTGGTGATGGGATTGTACAATCTGTAGGCTTTGGATTCTTCACTATAGCCTATGAAAATGCATTTTTCTCTTTTGTCATCAAATTTCTTCCTTTTCTCTTTTGGCATGAGTGCATATGCCACACATCCAAATATTCTCAAATACTCAACACTCCATTAGCATTTCGTCCACACTTCTTGTGGGATCCTATCACGAATGACCTTTGTGGGGCACCTATTTAAAATGTAGACTATTGTTGCTACAACATCACCCCAATACTCATTATACAAACCTTTTTCCTTCAACATGCTTGCTGCCATCTCAGTGATGGTTCTATTCTTCCTTTCAGCCACTCCATTTTGTTGTGGAGTATATCAGGTTGTGAGTTGTCTTTGAATACCATGAGACTTGCAAAAATTTATAAACTCCTAAGAGATATACTCTCCCCCTCTATCTGTTCTAAGGAATTTTATATAGTGGCCACTTTGCTTCTCATCAAAGGCCTTAAACTCTTTGAACTTCTCAAATACATCTGATTTGTTCTTCAAAAGATACACCCAGATTTTTCTACTATAGTCATCTATGAGTGTCATAAAATAAATATTTCCTCCTAGGGTTGGGGTCTTTATGGGACCACACAAATCTGAATGCACCAACTCTAATGGTGCTCTAGCTCTCCTAGAATGCCCTGATTGAAAAGGCTACCTATGTTGTTTACCTAAGATGCATGCTTCACACTTTCCATTAGGCTCTACAATTGTTGGTAGGCCCCTAACCATATCCTTTTTAGCTAAAAGATTTAAATAGAATAACTTAGATGCCCATACCTCAAATGCCAAAGCTTGGATGGGTCTTGGATGACTTTTTTGAAGGATGATTGGTGCAAGCTTGTTGACTGTGCTAAGATTTTCATTTTGAGGGGAGACATTCGGTTCTTTGTCATTTGAACCGTTGCCATAACTTTCTTGCTTCCATCTCTGTCATAGATGATGCATTCCCCTTTCTCCATTAGCACTCTATATCCATTTTGGACCATCTGTCCAATGCTCAAGATATTGTGTTTCATTCTTGGGGCATAGAAGACGTCATGAAGTTGTCTTTCTTCATCATGCTTGGTTTGTAAGCACACTATGCCTTTGCCCATGACTGGAACCTTCCCATTGTTGCCCATTTTGATTTCAGACTTAATGTTGTGGTCAATGGAGGCAAATAAATTTTTGTTACCACTCATGTGGTTGCTACAACCGTTGTCCAAGTACCAAACTTTAGCGCTGCCTTGTTCTACAAGATTGCATGCAATGAACACTTGAGACTGTTTTTCATTTTCAGCCTTGTTCTTATTTGCCATGTTTTCATTTTGACTCCCTTGGTCACGTTGTTTCTTCCTACATTCACTTTCATAGTGACCATACTTGTGACAATAGTAACACTGCACATTACTCTTATCAGATCTCTGATTTGAGCTATTATTTTTCTTTGTGTTTTGGAAGTCTGATTGGGAGGTGCTAGCCTCCTCTTGACTATTTGAACCTCCTCTTCCCGAGTTGCTTCTGCCTCTACCTCTTTGACCTCTTCCTCTACCATTTCTTTCTCTTCCCTTTCCTCTTACATTTGCTTGTGCTTTGAAGGCTTGTTCTTGGGAAGAATTTGTAGACCTATTTAGGTGCTGCTCATGGGTTTGAAGTGAACCTATTAACTCGTTAACTGATAATGTTGAGAGGTCCTTGGCCTCTTCTATGGAAATAACCACCGGGTCAAATTTTGTGGGTAAACTTCTGAGAATCTTCTCCACAATCTTCCGCTCTTCCATAATTTCTCCATTTATCCTCAATTGGTTAATCAAGGTGGAAGCCCTTGTATGAAAATCTAAAATAGACTCGATGTACTTCATCTGAATGGTCTCAAATTCTCTCCTTTGCAGCTGGAGTTTCACTGACTTGACTTTCTCAATCCCTTTGCAAGTGGTTTGAAGTATTTCCCATGCTTCTTTTGCATAACTGGCTGCTGCTATTCGAGGAAAGATAGCCTCTGTCAAGGATGCCTCAATCAGACTGAGGGCTTTGGCACCATTCTTCCTAGTTTCTTTCAACTAGTTCTTTTGAGCATCAATTGCTCAATGTTGCAAATGCATTTGAGTCAGTCACATTTGTGAACCCATATGCAACTACCTCCCACAAATCATTTGCTATGAAAATGGTTTTCATTTTCTTTGCCCAAACATCATAATTTTTTCCATCAAATATAGGTGGTTGCTACCAACTCCTATTGTCTCCTCTAACCATTTTGCTAAATGGGGGAAAACTAAAAATACCTAGATAAAATCTAGGGCTTTTCTTCATTGCCAAGAAAACTAGGGCTTTCCCAAATACCCAGAAACTAAAGTTCTATCACTACACGCCTAGGAACAAAGCTAGGGCTTTAACAAACTAAATGCCCAAAAAACTTAGGGCTTTGATACCAGTCTATTAGAAAAAATAAACCCAACTATAGTGGGAAAATAATGAAAACACGCACAGCTCAAAAAGACAAACACAAGGAGACAAAAATAATATATATTCAATTTCATTCGTTCACAAAGTGATTACATTCAAAAAGATTAATAACAAAAACTTAGAGAAAAAGCTCTATACATTCTCATACAAAACTGCGCTTATTCTGGCACATCTTCCTTCTATGTGTTGTTGCGTGTTAGAGATATTTCAGAGCACTAGAGCACTATCAATATCCTCTGCTGCTGCAGGTTCTCCTGAAGTTTCACTTTCTATTATGTTCTGTTGAACATTCTTCCTTTCTGTTGATGCTCAAAAATTTTGTCTTTGTCCTCAGAAAAACATTCTATTCTTTTGTCTTTTTGTTTCCTTTCCAAAAACTAGCGCCCAATTGAAATTCAACCACCATAATTAATTTGCTGCCAAATATTAACTGGCCAGCATGGTTGTCAGACATGGCAGAGGGGGAACAATCCAAATTGGATTTCATCTAATGGTGCATTAAATGCACTTTCCCGTTGCTGCTCGAGATTAAATATTCCAACAAATTTGTGTGTGGAACTTGAACAACATTGTCATCTTCCTCTTAAAGCATTCAATACTCATATGTCTGGACTTAATATAAGCTATCAAGTAAAGTCACCCTGTTCTTTGGAAACTGTAGGGTCTTTTCTAAGGCCACACCCATATCTTCTTCCTAATGTCTACTCATGCATAATTGAACTCCTCAGATTAGATTGGACAAGGCATTCGATGCCTCTAAATTTGAATAGACCATATTTTATGACTTGTATTTGATACCTAGCTGTGCACAATCATTTCTTTTTACTCGATGGTTTTTGGGTGCTGAGTGTTGTGAAGTTAACTATTCATTAAGTTTGGAAATTGATGGTTTTGTTTAATGTCTTAGAATCCAATTTAAGTTTGAAACTCATAGGGTTTGATACTTTGTTGTCCCTATTTTCTCTTTTTGAAATGGAAAGCCTCAAGACGATCCCAACATAAGGTTAGTATAACCTTAGTATAGTGTAATCAATCTTTGCATTATGTTTTCACCTGTGACCTCACATAATTAAACTTTTAGTTAGAAGGAATAGAATCTTGATCATCTTCATTCTAAATCTATCTCATCTCGGGTTTTACAGTCTCATGTATACCATTTCATGGGAGAGTCCTTAAGATCTTGTAGCTTCCTTGTCTTTATGAGATTCCACGGCATGCATACAAGACTAATTCTTATTTCCTCCTTCAATATTTTAAATGTTAAAAGCGATAGGTCAAGTCGAGATAAAGAATTATATTGAAGCGTCGGTTACACACTGTCCCCTGTTGCAGCATGCACATACATTTTGTATCTTGCTCACCTCTGTGGACCATGATAATAAACCCGATAACTAAGATGTATATATATACATTGCAGCCATATTTTTGTGGGCCCTTTTTTATGAATAGGAAGGGTATAGCCTCTTAGCAAGCCGGTCAATGAATACTCTCCTAGCATGATGTTTCCTTAATGTATGATTCACTAGTTGCATGAAAATAGTTTTGTCTTCCTAATATGAAATTGAGATAAGTATATGTAGATAATTGAAGAACTAAATTTAGTTCAAATAAGTTGATATTCTTTTAAAATATTGTTTTCGTTGTTTTCTCCAAATAGGAAGGTAATTTAGATTTATTGATATCTTAGACACTTGAGAATATTGCTTGAATGACTCATTAAGTGTACTAGTCTACTCTTGTAGCTTTATAAGGAATGATGAGTTCTTTCACAAATATAAATTAGTTGAATAGAAAATCATCAATAATATTTAGTGTTCTCTATTTTAAGGTTCATATATAAAAGTATTAATTGGCTAATTATGTTTATATAGATGCATATATTTATTGGAATGATTATAAATTGTGACTTGGAATAAAAGTAATTTGTTGGAATGCTTTTATAACTTATTTTATTTAAAACAATTTTATAATGAGCATAGTGAGATGTTAGTAAGGTATGTGTATATAGCCTTTAATGATTTAAAATGATTTCTTATCGAGTGAAAAGTCAAATCGTAGACGATGGTTCAATTGTTCTTTGAAGTTTATTACTTTTGATTTGTTGGTGTTAGTATTTTGAGTGTGATAAAATATGTATTGAGATATTTAACTTCTTGGTTATTTTAAATGATCTTTTGAGGTGTTAGTGAATTTAATGGTTGAATTCAATGGTTCTAGGAAGTTATGTCTTCCTCTTGTGATTGGTTTTGAAATCATGGGTTTTATGTATTGACTTGGAGTAATGTTTTGAGATAACGTTGGGAACCTAGTTATGATAAATGGTTTATTGAGAAGATTTGACATTGTGATTGTTTGATTTTGAGTTGGTTTGGTCACTTTGATGGGGAACCTTTGTGTTAGTGGGTTTTTAGGCTTCCAGAGGTTGGAGGGGAGAATATGGTTTATTTGCAAGAGTTGTTATGGGGGCCGACGACCTAGGAGGATTTGCCTTGGGTAACTCCTATCAAGCCTGATGTATTTAATTGAGTTTAATGTTGTTTCAACTAAAAGCAGGTGGTTTTATGATTCTATTACTTTGATGATGGTTGATCTTGCACTTGGATTGTTTTTATGTGGCTTGATCCTTGCACTTCAATGTGGTTTCATTACTTTGAAGTTCTAGCATGAGATGGTGCATGCCTCACTTGGTGTAGTTATTTTATTGGATTAGGTTTCTTGTGCAAGTTGGCTTTCCTTTTGTGTTTTTGAGATATGTTGTTAGTAGGGGAGTGGCTCTTCATGGGGGCCGGCACACAAAGTGGTGCCTGGGTAACTCATGTGGAGTTAGTTTGATTAGTGAAAACTAAATCAATACATTAGGTAGTCTAAAACATTTAATTGGATAAATTATTCCTCGCTCATGGACTCAAGGGCTAGTTCGGACTTGGAGATGAGTCGAGTAGGCCTGAAATGGCAAGATCGTTATCTTCTCTTTATGAAAGATAATCGATTCTGCATTGGATTGCATGTGGGGCCGGGTTTCGTAAGAGGTCACCAGGGTAACCCAAGTTGGGGGCTAGGGCCTAGGAAGATTGACTAGGGTAACCCATGCAACATTGCGATGACACTCCACCCTTTATAAACCTTGTATTCTTTGTTTCCCTCTAGTTATTCTTGAGCCTCTAGAAGCTAATGTGGACATTTGTATGTTGTTTCTTTGTTGGTTATTTCTTATGTTGGTTACATCTTCTGTTGGTTATAGCTTGTGCTGGAGGTTACCTTATGTTATTGTGGTTCTTGTTGTGAAGTCTTTTATACTTGTTTCATTGATGGTATTCGTTGAGGTCCTTCTTGTTATCTCCTAGCACAGGGGGTGGGCCTTCGGGTCCACATGTTTGGGTGGAATGTGCTATGCACCACATTGGGTCCCCAGCTGATGATCGATGAACTGTATTGTACCTTACAGTGACTCCTGAGTTGTACCAGAGTTGGATTCAGTCTTGCAGCTTTGTACTCCTTCATTTTAGATCTATCATTCCATGTTATTGTACTCTTCCCATTCATGATGGGAAGCAACATTGTAATATTGTAATCCTTGTGAAATGTAACTTCAAGCTTTAATGTATTGTTTGTTTTCTTGTGATGTAATGATGTTGATACAAAAAGTAATACAGTCACGTAACCTCAAGGAATTTGTTATATGTTGTACATTTATAGTTTCATTTCAAATGATGTATGTTATATTATGTTACATATTAGTTACTTTAAATAAATAAAAATTGTGTCATAATTGTGAGATGTCTTAGTTTCCTTTAGGGTTGTGTGGTGGGGCATTACACATGGTATCAGAGCATAGGTTCATACACTGGGCACTATGAGCCCATTACGTTGACCTAGTTGCTTGTATTCTTATGGTTGTGTTTTTTTCTTTTGTGTCATCTACACTCAGTGAATTGAGTTTGTCCCTAGGTTATGTTGGTCTGAAGGTGCAGAAAACCAGTCGAAAGGATATGACCCCCAGTGTAGTGCACAATGCACCGATATTCTTCCTACTGGGAATGCATTTTTGGACCCTTGTTTTACCCTTGGGTTGCCTTGTGGTGAAGTGAATTGTGAGTGTTTGTGGTGAGTGTGTTTTAACCTAAAATTTTGAGTTTTTGATGTGCTAAAATTGTGTTTTATGTTTTGATTGGGTGTAAAATTATGAGCTTGTGTCACTTATGTTTTGAGATTGGGTGTTGAATAATGAATGAAGTAGATTGCCTTGCATGAGAATGTTGAATATTTAATGAAAGATGAGTGCCTTCAATGCATAATTATGTAGTGTTTTGTGAAAATTTGACAATCCGACATAGCAGAATATATTATATGACATTAGAAGTATTGATTTGAGTATAATGTGATTGGATTAAATTGGTTAAGATAGACTTGTACTATGTTTATTATGTTGTTGATTAGTGATTGCTTTATGAGATGATTATGTTGCAGTTATTTTATGTGGTCTTGGTGGGATGGATAGTGTAGTATCACTCGCTCGCAAGCACTATACTACGCTGTAATTTCCTTTCACAGTGTGTTTGTTATATATATATGTTGTATACAACATTTTTTTATGTAGGACTGTAGGTACCAAGCCTCAACTCCACCTGCTCTAGTAGGACTGGGCGAGCCTCATAAAACCCAATAGGCATGATGTGGAAAAATGGAGTTGACAAGAAGGTTTCCCCAACCTTGCCATCATCCTTGACAAGGATGAGTACCTCCACCATGTAACTGTTGCCTCTTTTTCACCTACAATTAAATAAGGCGAGGTAATCAAATGTCAGATCTTCAGAGGCAAGTGGGACATTCACACAAGGGCAGGGACTCTGCATCTGTTGCTAGGTCACGAGGAACTCGATGGGAGAAGCTACCCTGGGAGTATTCGGCATGAAAAAATCATCTAAGGAGAAAGTCGGCAGGACTCTCCTATTGTCTGGCCGACTGACTGTTTGATTCTTTCCATCCTAAGAAGGTCGTTGAGACCTAGTCTCTGTCATGCCAAATGAGCCTACAGAGCCTATCGCTACAACAAAGAGGATTCGGTAAGACCTCTTACCGCGTAGACTTTCCTTGGCCGATAGGCCATTCAATCGCTATTCGGCGAGACTCTCGGTGACTAATGGCTTTGGGGAGACCTACAACACTTAGTGAGAAGTCCCAGCGAAGGTCGAGGTCTTATTGACTTCACACGGGTTCTTTCCGGCATAAGGAGATAGCTTCGCCAGAATGTCATACCGAGGTAGAGATGTCTCCCTGAAATGAAGCAGAGCTCGGTGAAGGGCAAAAAGATTTGGCAGGAGTCTCACCGAATGTAGGAGCCTCCAAAATGAAACAAGGGCAGCGTCGACAAAGGATATCACCTTCAGTAGGATGTCTTGCCAAAGGATAGGTGTCATGCCGAAGAGATCAAATAAGGTAGTATCGACGTGAGTCTCAGCAAACATAGAGGTTTTGACATAACATTTCAGGCTCGACAGGAAGTCTTAACAACAAATCATTGTCTCACTGATGATGTGATATCTTCGGTATGATTTTGGGCAATAGATGGACATTTCAGCAAAGGTAAATGAAGTCACCCAGAGGTCTTAGCGAAGGCGAAAGTCTCGCTGAAAGGAAGGATGGACCCTCACAAAGACAAAAGCGGTTCGGCGGAACTCTTGCCAAAAGCAAAATGGGAGCTCTTCAAGCAGACAAAGGGGGTCCACAAGAGGTCTTAGCGAAGATAATGTGTCTTGGCGACAGGCACGGGTGTCGGAAAGCATTTTCCTTCGGTGTATGTCTTGTCGAAAAACAAAGGAACCACCAAGGACAGAGGAAAGGCCTCGCCAAGACTTGAGGCTTTCGCAATAGTGTCTCGGCGACCGGCAGGGGTTATGCCGATGATTTTTTATCGAAGGTGTCTTCAGCATAGCATAGGAAGCTCGGGAAGAACTATTCCCGACCAACGGGAGTCTTAGCGAAGGAAAAGAAAGCTCAAACGGAACGAGGGTGGGTCGGTAGAATATCTTTCCGACCAAGCAAGCTTCTCCGAACTCAAAGTGAGCTTCGGTAAAATAGGGAGACTTCGCTATAGAGTCTCGGTGACACAGGGAGATGCCGATATGATAGAGACGCTCGGAGAGGGGAATCCAACATCACAGGAAGTCTTGCTGAATGCAGTGTTATCCCACCAAAATAGGGTGCCTTTGCTAAAGAGTGGGGATTTTCGACATAATGTTTTGGCGATAGACTTATGTCTTGCCGATGGCCTCAGTGATAATCGATATGAATTCTAAAGCCCGCGTAATGTCTCACCGACCATCATGTACTATGCTGATAGCTTCAGAGGGCCATGGTCACATCGGTGAGATGCTTCCGGTGTCTCACCGGGATGCAATTCTTACTAAGGAGTTTTGACCGCCCGTGAATACACATGGAATGAGCTCGGCCAACCAGGGGGAGCTAAAGGCAGGTCGTGGTTGCTTGACCAGCAAAGAGAAAATCAACAAAATGCCAACATAGTATGAATGCAACCCGAATCATGGTGGAATCAGTAGCATTCAAGGCGTTCGGTTGAGTAGATCAATAGGACACAGTGTCAGGAATTGAATGCAGTGGTTGCAGAAAGATCAAGAGAAGGCTTCTCCAAGAGCGGTTCTTAACACCATCACCAACAACAAGGACATGCAGGCTCCAGCATTAACTCAGAAAAAGATCTAAGGGAAAATCCTATCCCGAATCAAGATATTTTTTGTAAGCCCTAAGGGGCCGACGTATAGTCTGTATATAAGGCATTTTTTCCTTTTTTGTAAATAGTTCTGAGGACACACCCTGAAGAGTTAGTGATTTTCAATCAATCCTTTCTTAGTCAATGTATGTTTTCTGTAACTCAACTGGAATCCTCAATACAACACAGAATTTACCTTAAAAGTTCATGTTCATATTGGTATTGATTCTCATTTCTGTATCTTTCTTTTGCACATGCAAGTTTATAACTGTGTTTTTCACATTTCTACATTTATATCTTAAGGTCGTGAAATTGATCTTTCCTTACCAAGGTGTATGTGTGGGCCAAACCTATTAGGACTAAAGCATTGAATTAGAAAGAGGTTGTTCTGGGTATGTAAATCAATTGAATTCAAGCTTTCAAGTGTTTGTTTTGCTATGTTCATTTCATGATTTCCCATTACTATAGTGTATCACCAATAGGTTTAGTTTTTCCATTTTATGCATCTCTTCCCCTTTTTCTTTCAAAGAATTAATAGTTTAGGTGATACCCAAAGGAAGCCAGCCTTCTCCAGAGGTTCACTTCAACCATAGGTGACCCACAGCCTTGGAGTGATCCCATGTTGGTCTAGAATGCTAAGTTTCTTGTAAACTTTTCACTGGGTGCAATTCTAGGTGACAACAGTTTCTAGCATGCCCGGTGGGACAGGAATTTGTTTTAACTATTGGATTGGTATGCAGCCACTGAATTATCAGGCTTTATAGAAGTCCTTTTGGCATACTTGGCGACTACACAAAGAGGAAGAACTCCAAAAATCCATGCCTTTTTTAGTTTATGAGAAAAGTTCAGACTAGAGGCAGCTCAGGTTCATTTGAATATTTGCAACTGTCACCACCAAGAAGGAAAGGTAGAGCAGTAGAGAAGAGGGGAGAAACAACTATCTATTCTAGAAGAACCCAGTCCACTCCTATGTCTGTAGGGTCTCATCTTGCTCCACCAACAAATCCACTTCAGATACCTTCAATGGCCGCTCCAAGCAATCAACCCTTTGTTGCTTTCAATGGAGGGAGTCCTTTGAACTTGGCGCAACATAATGATATCCCAATGGCAGCCTTGAAGAGTCTGCCAATTTTCATGGGAGAAGATCAAACTACTGCCATTGAACATTTAAGAGATGTGGCTTTGTTATGTAGAGTCCACCACATAACCGAAGAAGATGTTGCAGTAAGATTGCTAGCTGCTTCACTGAAAGGAAGAGTTGTGTAGTGGTATAGGAGCCTACCGGTCAGTTCAATTGCAACATGGGACGATTTTGGAGAAAAATTGCATAAGTAATTCTAAGACAGGTCTGACAACTTGTCTCTATTGGAGCAACTGACTACAATTAAGAGGGCTCTGCAAGAGCAGATGAATGACTTCAACTTCATATTTCAAAGAACTTGGGATAGAATCCCTGCAACGGTGAGGCCACCTCCAAAGTATGCATTCCTATACTTTTTGAGAGCTCTGAACAGTGAGATAGCTGTCATAATACAGTCAATGGGAGGAGTGTCTTTACCAGATGCCTTTGAAATAGCTATCAGAGTTGAAAACAGCTTAATACAAGCTGGTAAGCTTGCTCCCAGGCCACCAATGTCAATATTTCAAGAAATTCATGCAAACATCCCTTTGCAAATACCTCCTTTCACACCTCTACCAGCTCTACCAACACTACCAGCTATTGTTCCAACCATTGACAAGAAAGAAAGCATTGCTTCAAGCTCATCAAATGAATTACAAGAGATCAAAAGTCTTTTACAAACTTTTGGCAACAAGTTGGTGAACTTGGAAAAGCAATAGACCTATACCAAGCCTTATCAACAGCAAAATCAGGCCTCAAGTCAGCCTTTTCAAGGCTAGCAGTAGTAATTCCAAGGGAATAAATAGCAGTACCAGGGAAATTATTAGGGCCCAAGATAGAGTGTGAACACAAGGCCTTTTCAGGCCTATGCTCTAGCACCTATTAGTGCAGTCAGGGACCTGGTTCCTACTCAAAACAACTTAGCAGCTGATTATGAGTGGTGCTACCCTTGTAACTAGCCTCATAATCAAGCCACTTGTTCAAATGGACTCTTAAATCAAGCATTGATGGTACAAAATGCTTCAGGTCCACAACAGAGTGCATGTGATGATGCATCTTCTCAACATCAGGACTAATTCAACAATGATACAACCCTGCTTAATTGGCAAGGTCAAGAATTTTGTGGGTTGAATGAGGATAGCTCTCCAGTTGCAGCCAATACCAGAGCAAAGAAGAGAGAATTTGAGCTTGATCAAGTAGCTGACAAAGGAAGGGTGGCAGCTGTGGAACCATCTACCTCTCGAGTGACTAGTGGTTGGAAAAGAGATTAGCAACTCCCAGACAAGGAGCAGTCACGCTTACAAGTTGACCATACTAGCGTAAAGGTACACAATAAAAATCTAATTGCACCTTTTAACATTCTTGATAGCATGAGAAGGACAAACGTAACCATGTCTATGTGGGATTCTTTAGTCATCCCTGGTCAAAAGGATATGTTACAATCAACCCTATCAAGTTTGAAAATATCTGATGAATCTGAGCCCTCAATAGGTCAGGTTAGAGCCGTGTTAACAAATGATTCTCAGGGAAATGGTCAACAACCTTGCATAATGAATGAAAAAAGAGTTAAACCACCTCCTTTCTATGTGTCAGTAATTATTGGGGATAAATTAGTCCATAACTGTATGGTAGATAGTGGAGCTAGTAGCTCCATCATGCCAAAACAGATTGCTAACAAACTTGGAATAAAATACCAGCCTTTCGAGAAGGGAGTGATCCAATTGGATGGAACTTCGGTTAATACTTTGGGTATCATCAAAGATCTAAACCTCACTCTCCATGCTTGTCCAAATTTTTCAGTCCCTCAAGACATATGTGTCATAGACCTTCCACCTTTCTTTTCCTGTGTTTATCTAGAGACTTTACAGCCAAGATAGGTGGGTATGTATCAACCGATTGGTCACATATGCTAATTAGAACAAGATATGGAACCATGGTTATCATCAAGTCTGAAAGATTGGCCAAAGACCACATTGAGCCATATAACCCAAGCCCCATCAATGTTGCTCCTTCTACTGCAAATGCAAATTGTGTTGTTTTTTCTGACAATGAACGAGCTGCTGCTCAAGAGCTCCCATCAGAAGTTGTTCCTGATATGTTGTTTCATGAATGGGTGATTGAAAATGTATCAAACAGTCCTAAAGACCTCATTCAAGATGCTAGTATGGGCAACTACGTCATTCTTGAGCCTGATACAGAGATTCCAAACTTGGAGAAAGATGCAGATCAGTTGTTGCAACCACTAAATGGACTATGGGAAATGTATTTTGATGGTTCAAGAAGTAAAAATGGCACAGGAGGAGGTGCAATGTTGATTTCTCCACAAGGTAATAAGTATTACTCTGCATTCCATTTTGCTTTTGCGTGCTCCAATAACACTGTTTAATATGAAGGCCTTGTTCAAGGTCTAGAGTGGGCAAGAAAGAGAGGAATAATCAACTTGAAAGTTCATGGGGACAGCGAATTAATTGTTAATCAAGTGAGGGGCCTGAATGTGGCTAAAAATGACACACTGAAGTCTTATAGAAACAGAGTGTGGAACATGCTTAAGGAATTTGATGCCTTTAATTTAGTGTCTATCCCAAGAAATCAGAACAAGCATGCTGACAGGCTCGCAGCCATTGGAGCATAGTTTGATATTCCAAATAACATCAGAAAAGAGAAGGTGCAATAGTATGTGAAGGTTGTAGTCAGACCCTCAATTCCTGACAACAACATTCACTAGCAAGTTTTTGACAGTGATGAGTAGATCCTTTCCTTCTTGCTTGAGGAAGATCAGTCTCCATGGTGAATCAGGCAAAAATCAAGCAACAGTATGGTGATCAGGTCATACAGCTAAAGACAAACAAATTGCCCAAAGGCTTGGTTACCTTAGACTCTATTTTCAGTACCGATGATCAGCTCAAAAAGGGTAGAGTTGGCTTGCAAATCAAAGAACACTATGAAGAGCTAGAGATCTTCAAAGATTTGAAAGGATTTGATCCCCATATCGCTTAGCATACAATTGAATTAGAGCCTAATGCCAAGCCAATAAGGTAGAAACAAAGGCCTTTGAATCCTAAACTTGAGCCTCTAATGATTAAGGAGTTGACTAAACTAGTTGAGGGAGGTATTGTCTTCCCTATCAAGCACACTTCATGGGTTTCTAATCTTGTACCGGTCAGAAAGAAAAGTGGTGAGATAAGGCTCTGTGTAGACTTTAGGGATCTTAACCGATCCTCTCTAAAAGACCACTACCCACTGCCCCCCATGGAATGAATCTTACAGGAGGTTGCTGGTTCTGAAAGGTTTTCATTGCTAGATGGTTTCTCAGGATATAATCAGGTGCTGGTTAAAGAGGAAGATCAGTTTAAGACTACTTTTACAACTAAATGGGGCACCATGGCATACAAAAGGATGCCTTTTGGTTTGTCCAATGCTGGTGCCACGTTTCAGAGAGCCATGGACATGGCATTTCAAAGTTTGATCAACAAAATCATACTGATTTACCTAGATGATATCACAGTATATTCCAAGAATGCTGATGAACATCTGTTGCATCTTAGGCAAGTGTTTGAAAAATGCAGAGAGTTTGGTATCTCCCTTAATCCAAGGAAGAGTATCTTTGTTGTCCATGAAGGGAAACTATTAGGACACATAGTGTCAAAGCAGGGAATTACTATTGACCCAGAAAGGGTCAGAGACATACTTGAGTTGCCGCTGCCTAATCACAAGAAGGGCCTACAAAGCTTTCTAGGCTAGATCAACTTCCTAAGAAGATTCATCCCTGATGTTGCAAATCTGTTACAGCCTTTAACAACTATGTTAAAGAAAAATGTCATCTTCAGTTGGACAAAGGATGCCAAAATAGTTTTGAAAAGGTCAAGGAGGCCTTAGCAGCAACTCCCACGTTGCTAAATCCCAATTTTTCCAAAGATTTTTATCTGTATGCTTATGGTAGCACAAGTAATATCTCTGCAATATTGGTTCAAAAAAATGAAGAGAATTTAGAACAACCAATAGCTTTCTTTAGCCAAGGTTTGGTCGACTATGAACAAAAATACTCCTTTGTGGAGAGGCATGTCCTTGCTGTGATCAGAAGCCTAAATAAATTCAAGCCTTTGATTTCTCATAATAAAATCCATATTCTGGTGGTGCACTCAAGTGTGAAGGAGTTTCTGTTGAATAAGGATCTAAATGAAAAAAGAGCAGGATGGGTCACCAAGGTCATGGAGTATGACATAGATATTAAGATCACCAAGCTGGTAAGAGGAAAAGGTCTATGTGAACACCTCATTGCAGGGTCAAACGGTGAAGGTAAACTTGAAAAGGATGTTATCCTTGCCAATACAAATGAACTTCAGGATGCTCAAGATGATGTACCTATAGAGACAACCAATTGGGTTCAAGATATGACCCAATTTCTACAAACTGGTCAATGCCCATTAGATCTAGACAGAGCCAAAAGAAGATACTTTAGACTGCAGTCCATACCATATGTGTTGATGGGAGATGTTCTTTTTAAGAAAGATCTGAATGGTGTCCTGTTAAGATGCATTCACAGTGACCAAATTGAAAGAGTGCTTCATGAGTTTCATGACGGAGCTGCAGGAGGTCACTTTGCTCCCAGAACTACTGCCTGGAAGGTCATGAGAGCTGGTTACTATTGGCCCAACTTGTTCAAGGATGTGCATTCTTGGTCAAGAAAGTGTATCAAATGTGCTCTGTTTTCAAGAAAAAAGAAACTGCCTGCTATGCCCCTACACCTAATTCAAGTGGAGCAGCCCTTTATGAGATGGGGCATTGATTTCAATGGACCAATAAATCCACCTTCCAGTGCTGGTCACAAATGGGTACTTACAGCCACTAACTATTTTACGAGGTGGAAAGAAGCAATTGCATTAAAAGAAGCAAAGGAATCCTCAGTGTTGAGCTTCTATGAAGACATAGTCACCAGGTTTGGAGTGCCTGACTCCATCATCTCTGATAATGCCCTTGCATTTGTGGGATTAAAACTGACTGATTGGGCTATCAAGCATGGCATTCATTTGAACACCTCCTCAAATTATTACCCTCAAGGTAATGGTTTAGCTAAAAGCACAAACAAGAACCTCATCAGGATCATCAAAAGAACAATAGAAGACAGCCAAAGGAGCTGGCCCAGTAGTTTAAAGAATGCACTTTGGGCAGATAGAGTGACCCCTAAGAGGTCTATGGTAAAGAGGCAAGATTGCCACTATCCATGGAGCTTTTGGCTCTTGATATTGTTCATCACTTGGAAATGCTTAAGGGATAGGACCCAATGTCTGTAAGGTATGCAAAGCTCATGGAGCTCGAAGAATCAAGGGACAGAGCAATGAAAACTTTGGAGGACCATTAGCTCTAGACAAAGAAGACATTCGACAAAAGGGCTATAGGAAAATCTCTTAAGGAGGGAGACCTTGTGCTCAGGTAGGACGTTCTTAAAAGCATACCAGGACATCACACCAAGTTCGACAACATGTGGACTGGTCCGTTTGTTATCACAAGCTGTAAAGAGCACAATGCTTATCAACTAGCTACGATGGGAGGAGATTTGCTTCCTATCCTAGTTAATGGGATACACCTTAAACCCTGCTTTCGAGCCTGATAAGTGCCTTTCTTGTACATATCTAGTTAGGTTTTATATTTTCAATAAGTGCTTTATACTATGGTTTGTTTGTTCTCTGTTTTGTTCCATCTCCTAAATGTTGTTTTGCCCAGTATTTTTCTCTGTAGTTTTCCCCTGTTTTTCCGTTTTGGCCACCTATTGTGTCCTATAAATCTCACGAGGTCGGGGCCATGTGAAAAACTGACGTTTTAATTATTCTCTGAGTTTTCTAATGACTCCATGCCCAATGGATAAGCCTAGTCACCGGTTCTCATGTTTAGCAGGCAAACATCCTGCAAAGGTCGCCAAAATTGTTGCCTCTTTTTCACCTACAGTTAAATCAGGTGAGGTAATCAAATGTCAGATCTTTAGAGGCAAGTGGGACATTCACACAAGGGCAGGGAATCTGCATCTGTTGCAAGGTCATGAGGAACTTGATGGGAGAAGCTACCCTGGGAGTATTCGGCATGAAAAAATCATCTAAGGAGAAAGTTAGCAGGACTTTCCTATTGTCTAGCCGACTGACTATTTGATTCTTTCCATCCTGAGCAGGTCGCTAAGACCTAGTCTCTGTCATGCCAAATGAGCCTGCAGAGCCTATCGCTACAACAAAGAGGATTCGGTAAGACCTCTTACCACGTAGACTTTCCTTGGCCGATAGGCCATTCAATCGCTATTCGGTAAGACTCTCGGTGACTAATGGCTTCGGGGAGACCTACAACGCTCGGTGAGATGTCCCAGTGAAGGTCGAGGTCTTACCGAATTCACACGGGTTCTTTCTGGCATAAGGAGATAGCTTTGCCAGAATGTCATACCGAGGTAGAGATGTCTCCTCGAAATGAAGCAGAGCTCGGTGAAGGGCGAAAAGATTCGGCAGGAGTCTCACCGAATGTAGGAGCCTCCAAAATGAAACAAGGGCAGCGTCGGCAAAGGATATCACCTTCGGCAGGATGTCTTGCCAAAGGATAGGTGTCATGCCGAAGAGATCAAACAAGGTGGCATCTGCATGAGTCTCACCAAACATAGAGGTTTCAGCGTAACATTTTGGGCTCGACAGGAAGTCTTAGCAACCAATCATTGTCTCACAGATGATGTGATATCTTCGGTATGATTCTGGGAGATAGATGGACATTTCGGCAAAGGTAAATGAAGTCACTCAGAGGTCTTAGCGAAGGCGAAAGTCTCACTGAAAGGAAGGATGGACCCTCACAAAGACAAAAGTGGTTCGACGGGACTCTTGCCCAAAGCACAATGGGAGCTCTTTAGACAGACAAAGGCGGTCCACAAGAGGTCTTAGTGAATATAATGTGTCTTGGCGACAGGCATGGATTTCAGCAAGGATTTTCCTTCAGCGTATGTCTTGCCAAAAAATAAAGGAACCACCGAGGACAGAGGAAAGGCCTCGCCAAGACTTTAGGCTTTCACAATAGTGTCTCGGGCACCGGCAGGGGTTACACCGATGGTTTTTCATTGAAGGAATCTTTGGCATAGCATAGGAAGCTCGGGAAGAACTATTCCCGACCGATGGGAGTCTTAGCAAAGGAAAAGAAAGCTCAGATGGAACGAGGGTGGGTCGGCAAAATATCTTGCCGACCAAGCAAGCTTCTCCGAACTCAAAGTGAGCTTTAGTAAAACAGGGAGACTCCGCTATAGATTCTTGGCTACACAGGGAGATGTCGATATGACAGAGACGCTCGGAGAGGGGAATCCAACATCGCTGGAAGTCTTGCTGAATGCAGTGTTATCCCACTGAAATAGGGTGCCTTCGCTAAAGAGTGGGGCTTTTCGACATAATGTTTTGGTGATAGAGTTATGTCTTGCCAATGGCCTTAGTGATAATCAATATGAATTGTAAAGCTCGCGTAATGTCTCATCGACCGTCATGTGTTGTGCTTATAGCTTCAGAGGGCCATGGTCGCATCAGCAAGACACTTTCAGTGTCTCGCCGGGATGCAATTCTGACTAAGGAGTTTTGACCGCCCGTGAATACATGCAGAGTGAGCTCGACCAACCAGGGGGAGCTAAAGGCAGGTCGTGGCCGCTTGACCAGCAAAGAGAAAATCAACAGAGTGCCAACACAGTATGAATGCAACCCGAATCATGGTGGACTCAGTAGCATTCAAGGCATTCGGCTAAGTAGAACAATAGGACACGATGCCAAGAATTGAATGCGGTGGTTGCAGAAAGATCAGGAGAAGGCTTCTCCAAGAGCGGTTCTTCACATCGACACCAACAACAGGGACACATAGGCTCGAGCATTAACTCGGCAAAAGATCTAAGGGAAAATCCTATCCCGAATCAAGATATTTTTTGTAAGCCCTAAGGGGCTGACGTATAGTCTGTATATAAGGCATTTTTGCCTTTTTTGTAAATAGTTCTAAGGACACACCCTGAAGAGTTAGTGATTTTCAATCAATCCTTTCTCAGTCAATGTATGTTTTATGTAACTCAACTGGAATCCTGAATACAACACAGAATTTACCTTGAAAGTTCATGTTCATATTGGTATTGATTCTCATTTCTGTATCTTTCTTTTGCACATGCAAGTCTATAACTATATTTTTCACATTTCTGCATTTATATCTTAAGGTCGTGAAATTGATCTTTCCTTCCCAATGTGTGTGTGTGGGCCAAACCTATTAGGACTAAAGCATTGAATTAGAAAGAGGTTGTTCTGGGTATGTAAATCAATCAAGAATTCAAGCTTTCAAGTGTTTGTTTTGTTGTGTTCATTTCATGATTTTCCATTAATACGGTGTATCATCAATAGGTTTAGTTTTTCCATTTTATGCATCTCTTCCCCTTTTCCTTTCAAATAATCAATAGTTTAGGTGATACCCGAAGGAAGCCAGCCTTCTCCGGAGATTTACTTCAACCATAGGTGACCCACAGCCTTGGAGTGATCCCATGTTGGTATAGAATGCTAAGTTTCTTGTAAACTTTGCACAGGGTGCAATTCTAGGTGACAACAGTAACCTTATCGGTATAGTTTTCATGTTTGAGAGTTGTTTTGTTGGGTGCCTTTCGTTATTTGTTTATGTCATGATGTTATTGTAGAAGTTGATGTTGTTTTCCTTTGTATACATTCTCTTTAGCCTTGTGACTTCCAAAAGTAAGTCGGATCTTAGGGGGGGAGGATGTAGTGCCCTCAACGTTTCAACTTGGTTTCTTTTGTAATCTGATTTGCCTCTTTTGTTGCGGTATTGTTTGTTTGTTGTGCATTGAGTTAATTAGTACTTAATTAATTATTTGTGCTAAAAATAAAGTTATCATTGAAATTTAAAAATATTGTAATAATTAAAATAAATGCTTATTTATAATGGTGGTTTTAATAAAATATTAATTTACACTCTTATTTGATTTAAATAAATTAAAATATATACATATTGTTTATCACGAGGTGAAAATAAAATTTAAAAATTAAAATTAATAAGTGAAATATTCCAAGATTGAATTATTTTGTAAATAAACGAAGATATGTTAATTAATAAGCAAATTGAGAGTGGAGGTAACGAGTAGTTGGGAAAGAATAAAATAAAAATAAATAAACGATGATAGACATTCAGTGGTCATTAATAAATCAATACATGAAGATAGGAGGATGGCATGTAACATTTTTGTAACAGTTCCGGTTGGTAAACAGAGGAGCATGCATTGGGTGCATGGGAGTTGGGGGGAGTAATTAGAGGATCTCAACCATCCCTTTTCGAGGGATTCGGTTCATTCATTCCAGAGGGTATGCATGATTTCTTTCAAGGAGGAGTAAATACAACCCTCGGCCTGGAAGATCACCATGTTGGCCATTATCGAGGATTGCGCCTGAAAAAGAAGAATTTGGGAAAAAGAAAGGCACGATATTAGACCATTGGGGAGAAAGCGAATTTTTAGGTTTTTTGATAAATCCACATTCAAGTAGGTGTTACCTATTTTTCCACTTCACTGCGACCTTTTCTGGTATTCTCCTATGTTTTCCATTGCAGGTCGGTGCTCTATCAATCCTCATGTATACTTATTCCTTGAGATACTTTATCAAACTAGATGCATGTAAATTATCTCTTTGAGGAATTCCACTATATTGCGTGTGTATTTACCAATGAGAAGTAATTACAACAATTGTCTGCAAAATTTTATCTTCTCTTTTAGTCTTGTTGATGGCATTCTTGCCCTAAGATGTGTAGAGTATCAATATTGAGAGAATACAGTCTCATAACAACCCACAGTGTTTAAGTTTTATGACCTTTCAGTAGATGCAGTCTGCTATTCCTATAACCATTGCATTACCTGTTATTACTTTCCTTTGTAATATTTTTTCAAGAATCTATGTGCTTATTATGTTTTCACAAATCATCGGCATGGTTACCGAGATAAAACGAATGTATAATCTGTAATCTTCCTCATGATAGCCCTCTTCCCCCTTCACGGTGATTTTGAACCATATCTCTATAGCACCAACTTCCTAGTTTGTGTAGTGCTCCATTGAATCTGGTTTACCTCCTAAAAAGCCCGATGGCGTCTCTTGAGAGGTGTACGCGCTCACTGGTGGTTTACCTCTTGTCATGCCCTAGATGGTCCTATTTATCAGCACCAGTAATCTCCACAAGAACATTGTCGCTATTTAAAATGATGGAAATGGTTCACATCTCTCAGAACAATCTCTTTTTACTGCAAGTCGTTTGTAGGATTTAATCATTTGTACCACATGGTTGATTGCTGCGAATCTTTGGATTCAAAGGAAATTACCTTAATAGTAATATCGTAAGGAAATATGATGAGGGCATGCTGTTGGCCTTTATGGCGCTGCCCATGATATCAAACAATACCCTATATTTGAACTTTTTTTCCCCCTTCTTGTGGCTTGTAACACTCTTAATGGTGGCTATATAAAATGAAATCTTGATGCCATATTCGGATACTTGAATTTGTGTGTGGAACTTGAACAACGTTGTCATCTTCTTGTTAAAGTATTCAATACTCATATGTCTGGACTTAATATAAACTATCAAGTAAAGTTGCCATGTTCTTTGGAAACTGTAGGGTCTTTTCTAAGGCCACACCCATATCTTCTTCCTAGCGTCTACTCATGCATAATTGAACTCCTCAGATTAGATTGGAAAAGGCATTCGATGCCTCTAGATTTGAATAGACCATATTTTATGACTTGTATCTGATACCTAGCTATGCACAATTAGTTCTTTTTATTCGATGGTTTTTGGGTGTTGAGTGTTGTGAAGTTAACTGTTCATTAAGTTTGGAAATCGATGGTTTTGTTTAATGTCTTAGAATCCAATTTAAGTTGGACACTCACAGGGTTTGATACTTTGTTGTCCCTGTTTGCTCTTTTTGAAATGGAAAGCCTCAAGATGATCCCAACATAAGGTTAGTATAACCTTAGTATAGTGTAATCAATCTTTGCATTATGTTTTCACCCTAGAATTAAACTTTTAGTTAGAAGGAATCGAACTCTTGATCATCCTCATTCTAAATCTATCTCATCTCAGGTTTTACAGTCTCATGTATACCACTTCGTGGGAGAATCCTTAAGATCTCGTAGCTTCATTGTCTTTATGAGATTCCACGGAATGCATACAAGACTAATTCATATTTCCTCCAATATTTTAAATGTTAAGAGTGATAGGTCAAGTCGAGATAAATTGACGTGCATATTTGAAGTGTGTTGTATGTTCATATAGTTTAAATATTGTCAAAATGGAAATAAAACATTTGAGAGTGTGAAAGAGGATATCATTGTGTAGCACTTTATTTCTTTACGATCTATAGGCAAGAATCTAAAAATTATCAAAGATCAAGTTTAATTGTACAACGCAAGTTCATAACTATGGATTACATCTAAAACAACAAATTTGGCCTAAGAGAGAGTAGATAAGAATATTTTAATTGTGATCTAACACACAGCTATCTAGGGTGCCTCTAGATTCCAAGGCACATGGATCTCACTCTCTTTATTAATTGACACAAATTATTTAGTCACAATGCTAGACAATATCTCTCTTCAATTATGACTATTTATGGCATGATTATACTTTCTATCTAATATTTCCTAACACAATCCACTGCTCTAACAATTCAATTAATCTAGATTGATTTGTGTCTAATTGTTTGCATTTAATTAGTTAACAAAAATTATTATCTTAATTGAATAAGTGCTGATTAACATGGTCATTCAATGATTGGTGAATTTGAACGATTCACAAGTAACTTGTTGGAAATGAGATCTTATTCAATCTAAAGACTTAAATACTCAGAAAAAATATTAATGAGATCATATTCTAAACTTTAATAAGATAGATACCCTGAATAGTCTTGAATTGACAAAAGGTATTGTGACACCAATCTTATGTACATCACCAACCAACAAATAGATATCATAATTCAATCAAACAAAAATATTTAGACATCTAATAACAATTAAACTTCACAGTTTTATAATTTGAAAAAATATATGAAAATGATTGATTAAAAGAAAAATAAATAATTTATGTCACAAATAATTAAATTAATCTGGCTAACGTGTTCCGTCGATCTCTTGGTGCTAATGTAACCATGGGTCTAAGACTGGCTGAACAAATAATATATCCAACAGCTATATAATTCCTTATTAATGCAAGGCCCACTGGCGTTGACATACTTATCACTAAAATTAGCATGTTGATGTACGTTAGGAACGTGTATTTTCATTATCAGACCGAATACTATTTAATGCCAAACTACTTATATTAAAAAGGAAATCACGCGAAAATAAATTGGGTGATGTTTACATAGAACGTTGAAAACATCTCTCATGGTAACCATAATTAAAAAATCAATAATTGAATATCATCATTTGTAATTGAAGAGTACTCTGAATAAAATGACAGTGAAGAATAGTCATTCACATTCAGTTAATCATACACTAATCCTAACACATTTGAATTATTCAAGTATGAATTCTAAAATTGATGTGCATATATGAAGCATGTTGTATATCAATATATTTTAAATATTATCAATATGACTAAAAAATTTGAGAGTGTGACAAAGGATATCATTGTATAGCATTTTATTCCTTGAGAATCTATAGGGAAGGATCCAAAAATCTCTAGAGATGGAGTTTATAGGTATAGATAAAGTTCATAGTCATGGATTACATCAACAAATAAAAAATTCATCCATCATTGAGTAGAGTAGAATATTCTAATTATAATCCCAAAATACAGTTCTATCTAGGGTATCTCTAGATTTTGACGTGCATGAATCTCACTCTTCATTATCTTACACACATTCTTCAATCACAATGTTGTTCGCAACATATCTCTTCATTTATCATTACTTATGGATTAATAATTCTTTCTATCTAAGATTACCTAACATAATCCAAGCCACTATAACAATTCAATTATGATAGAACAAGGAAGAATTATTTTAATTATGTTAAATAAATGTTTGTTAATGATGCATCCCAAGAGATGTACTTAGCCATATTAAATATTTATTTTTCTCCACTTGTAAAGTTGTATGCGATGTTGTTTACATATTTTATGTGTTGGTTGCAATTAGGGAATTATTTAATATCGACAAAACTTACCATCAAAAAATAAACTTTTCTATACTCATGGTTTTGAGGAAAATGGTTTTAGACTTACCATCTTTTTTTTTTTGTGTGTGAGCTCGAATCTATAAAATATATCACATATTTAGTGGTTGGGGTTTTCTAATAGGTTGTTTGGTTTGGTTTTCATTTGTATTGAGTGCTCTTAGTGAGTGCAAATGTGAAGCATGACATGGGGTGTTTGGTCACATTCTTGGACACATGGAGGATGCATTAGAGGAGCTTGAATTGTTTTAGAAATATTCATGAAGACTTTGTAAGCTTAGTTTAATATTTTTACTATTAAATAATACATTAAATGTGAATTATTTTGGAGGCTAGTGTTTTCCCTCTTGAGGCTTTTCCTATGGTATATCTTGTGTAATCTTGTTGTATGTCTTTGACCTCTAAATTATTATTATTTTATAAGTTTGTATGAATTTTTTCCTCTCATGAGGCCTTATAGGAGATGGTTTGGTGAACCTAGTGTGTGGCTATCAAATTATCAAATCTGAAAATGAGAATATAAGTGAAACCCAATTAAATAATAAATGACTACATCAATGAGATTGTGCACACAAACAACAAAGGAAATCAAAATGAACTAATATTACCTCCAAAATGTGCCTAACTTTACTCCATTATAAGTGATAATAGTGTTGCAATAATAATATGTGGATTGTTCTTAACTTAGCATAACCTTGATTCACAAAAGAGATGCAAATATGGCTTGACTTCTAAAAATTTGTGAAGGGATTGAATGGCTAAATGATGGTGTACTTATATCTTTCACTTGATAGTTGATTAATGGTGTACGATGCTTTGAAAGATCAACAGATGAGATTAAGTGAGAAATCTTGATGAACACACAAGTGACAAGTGTCAAGATTAAAGGATTGAATAATAAGTTAAGTGGTTGCATGTATCAGATGATTGACTGCATGGACCAGTGAAGTGAGAGTAAGTGAGAGTGAACTAATGTTGCTTTTTAGTCAACTCACTAAATTAGGAGACAAAAGAATATAAATAGAATTAAATAAATACATTTAATTAATTCATGTTCATGAGGCGAAGATATGATTAGAAAATAAATAAAATATTAATTTTATTTATTTTTAGAAGAATTTAAAGATAGAAAAAAGAAATTTTATTTATTTAATTTTAGAAGAAATAAGAGCTAATTAAATTATGATGGATGAGAAGAATAAATGGATTAATTAAATCATTAAAAATTATTTAATTAATGTGAAGAGGAATTAAGAAATTAATTAAATAACTAAAAATTATTCAATCAATGTGGATGGAAGAAAATTAAAAATAATTAAATAATTTTTAATTATTTAATTCATTTATAAATTAAAGTGGTTGGAAGAAAATGATAAATTAATTAAATAATTAAAGACTATTTAATTAGTGTGGATAAGAGGAAATGATAAATTAATTAAATAATCAAAATTATTTAATTAATATAGATTATGGAAAATGATGAGATAATTAAATAACTATAAAATATTTATTTATAGTAGATGAAGAAAATTAATGAATATAGTTTTAACTTAGTCAAATAATAAAAAAATATTTAATTAATATTAATGGATAGATGAATGGGTAATGATGAAGAGAAGTGATGATTTAGATGAAATGTGTTAATTATTTTTAGGTTTCTACATTTTTATCCTCTTTGAGATAATGTATCTATCATGTTATTTCAAAGACATGTTGGTGTGAATTTTTTAGGTAATGACATACCCCAGTGGACCAAGTGATGGAGGTTGGTTGTCCCCTCAAGATATTGGTCAAACTTATTTATTTTTATTAGGCTCACAATAGGAAAACAAGGTATGCTTATTCGAATAGAAGTATGCAAATTTGATTGGATGGTGAAAAATGGGATACGAGAGATAGGGGATGAAAAAAATGGATTGGGAGAGAGGTAGGGGTGATGAATTAGGGGTTTGGGTGGCTATATATAAGAATGGGATGGTCATTTTCACCACATTTGCACTCTCCTAGCTATAGAATTCCAAAGTCTCCTGAGTCTTTAGAGAGCGAATGAGTTGGTGAGGTTATGGGTATTTCAATGAGCAACCATCAAGTAGATTGTGTTTGCCAATTCCAATGATCATCCCAATCACTTGCAATGTCATGTATCTAAACCTTACATTCATAGGTCTAGGTTTAAGTGCAATAAATTCTAGAAAGAGGCGGTCAATCAAATGTGCCAAAGTAAGAAATTTCACAAAAGAAACTCAAAATGGTGCTTTTGATGCATTTTAGGGAATTTATAAGTGAATTGGCACTTTTTTAATCTTTTGGTTGCATTCAATTTTAGGGTCACAATTGATTTTTGTCATTTGATGGCTAGTTTTAGTGCATTTGATAAAATATGTTGCATGCGATGGAAAATTATCACATTTGATAAAATGCGTTGCATGTGATGGAAAATTATCACATTTGATAAAATGGGTTGCATTGGATGGAAAATTATCACATTTGATGAAATGGGTGGGTATGTGCAAGATCATGATGGGCCAAAAAGTGGCAATATGATGGGTATGTGGCTGACGACCTTTTTTTTACCCAAATTTGATGAAACGAAAAGGGTTTTTAAAGGACATTCTCAACTTTCCACCACTATAAATTATGCTTTACTTTGAATTTAATAAATAATTATTATTCATTTCCATTTGAATTATGACTAAAAGTCTTGATTGATAGTGATTAGAAAATAAATATATAGCTTTAAAATGGTCTCACATTTTTTGAATCAAAACATGTGTCACATTCTATGATTTGCATTCTATGAATTGAAAAATTGAATTTCATGAAGTTTTGACCAAGTTAAGGTGGTCAGACATATGAGTTTTTATATTTTTAAAAAGTTGTAATAAAAAATTCATAATTAATTATTTACTTGGAAAAAATTATAAAAAATATGCATCACATCGGGACATGAGTCCTCTACTTATATCTAAAATTTTATAAAAAAATATTATCATTTTATTGTGGTTAGGGTGGTCAGACAAACACCTACTTCTTATTTTTTCCTTGAAATTTAAGTACTATTGCATTGAAATTTAAACTTTCACCAAATAGATTTTTTTTAAAACCTAGTAGTTTAGAAACTATATTCAATTTGCTATAGATTCTATTCTTACATATTTTTGAAATAATATAGATTATAACTTATTCAAATTTTTACGTCAAGTTGCCTAACTTTGATTTTTCAAAATGTTTTGCCACTTAAGGGCCTATTTTTTCCATGATGATCCTGCACATACCTAGGTTGCATTTGATAGTTATTCTGGTGCAATTAAACATTTGAGCTACAACTAATTTTATGGGTTTGATGCATTTGATGTTAAGGCTATGTTTCATAGGATTATTTATTTTGTAGTCTAATTAATGCTAGATGTGTTATTTTTTCAAGTTGAACTAGAGTCGATTATGTCTAGGGAGTATCATCTCATGAAAATGCATATGAGGATAGAGACAGATGAGCTAGATGGGTCCTTCTTAGCAGCAATTGGTTTATGACATATTACATATATATATATGAAAGATTCAAGCACATAGGGTTATGATGTCAGCCTTAGTCGAGAGATGGTAGAGTGATGTGGCTTTGTGTTACCTATTGGAAAGATCATGATTGTTATGGAAGATGTTTGGAGGATTGTGAGGATCCCCATTAATGGTGTGGGTAGTATATGATACCAACTATGGAGAGAGTAAATTGGAGAGCGTCTTCTTGGCTAATGACTGAGCATCGAGGATGATTAGATGAATGTAATGAGGGAAAAGGGGAGGTTTGACGTTCTTCCATTGGTTTTGGTTGTGTAAGAGTTGTTGATGAACTCGAGCACCCAGGATCACCTACAAAACCAAGATTAACCTTCTACACAAGAGAAACAAGAGGATAAAATGTTGGAATATGGTGCAATAATTGACGAATGATATTATCACACTCAAAATGATACAATATGCATCAACACTCCCTTGAACTAACCAAGATGATATGATTTCATCTGGACTAGATAAGAGGGAGAGGTAAGTGATGATTATATAGCATAATGTGGGCATATAATTACAAGATGGGTAATAACTCCCAAATAACTAAATTAGGTGGGTGTTATGCCTATTTGGAAAATGTCAAACATGTGGCATAACCTACTTAGAAACAGATAGGATAGTGGTTTTGTGAGGTGGCATAAAAGTCCAAAAGAGGGTGTGAGACTCAACCACCCAAGTGTGGGTGAGAGTGACACATGTAATCGATGGATTATGCCACAGGTCCTCACATAAACCATGTCTCACATAACCTATGTATGCTTAATAATGTGTAATAAAAATAAATATTAAAAAACCTACACTAACACCCCCGTTAAGCATAGCTTAGGTGGGTGAAAGGATTAAATGATGCAAAGATGGGTCCCGGCTACATGGCCATGTTAGGTACGCATGTACAATGATGAAAGCTCTCAAATGATGACAAAGAGAAAACCCATAGGAAAAAACTCCCCCCCAAAAGAGAAGAAGAAGAGAGACCATATAGTCCCCCATTGTAGAATCTTTTGCATTGTTGGTGAATGCTTGACACAAGAAGCTAAAGATGATCCAAGATCATCGAAAAATATTCCTCCCCTTAGGAAGAAAGAAAAGAAAGGATGTATGTAGGATATCTTCCTAGTCCTGAAAGGAATATGAAGGAAGAATGATGAAAATGTATGATGTCTCTGAACTCTGCTCAGGTGTCCCCATGTCGATGTCGAAAGTTGTCACCGTCAAATCAAGTGTTCTAGGCCACACTATAAAAGATGACAATCCAGAACCTAGTGGAGATGGATGTAGAACAAAATTCAAAGACAAAGATATCTCCTCTAAAGACAAAGGTGCCTCCTCCAATGTTGCTCAATAGTAGCCACAATCATTCCAAACTGTGAGGTATGATCATGTGGGTAAAGAACAAGACGGTCAAAAGGTTCCCCCTCAACATATAAAGAAAACAAAGCAACTTCATCAAAGAGAAGATGTATGCACTCAATTGTGTCCTCCAAGTCTACAAGGTGGGACTCACAAAAAAAACATGCAATGTTTGTTAAGTACTCATCCCAAGTAGTTGTGTCTAGAAGACAATGAATGTCCTGTTGCATTAAATCAATAGAAGCCATGGATGTAGCAATACCAGTATCATCAAAAATAATAGGTGATGTAGGAGATGAAGTATCAACACATGTCTGTTGAACCTCAATTGAAATGATACTAAGATTCACTTGACCATACTGAATCTCCTCAAAAGTGTCCACACTAGATGCCTGAGTGTGTACATCAACCGAAGGAGCATCAAAGGAAAAATATTAGGTGTATACTCGAGATTGATGATCTTCCTCCCCAACTGCACCAATATCTCTGCTATGCAAATCTTGAATAATCACAAAATATGGTGTGAACTCAACACTGTTTCCTTCCCCATCATGTGTGATTTTATAGATAGAAAGGATATTTGTTGACAATGAAGGAACACAAAGAACATCATTGAATGATCCTTCATCTATGTCAATAGATCATTTCCCACACACTCATATATGTGTTGTTATCCATCAGGATGTTTGGTGATGAACAAGTTTCAAGTGAAGAGAACATACTCTATGATGAACCCATGTGATGTGAAGCTCCAAAATCAAGGATCCATCTCCTTGAATCATAATCTACAACTGCAAAAAGTGCTTTCCCCTTTTGTTGCTCTAACTTTGTTTTAGAAGAAGATGATGAATCCTTTGACATAGTGGAAGGAAAATTGATTTTATTATTTTCTAAAAGATTCTTCAACTCAACAATTTGTTTTAAATAACATTGATGTTCATCATGCCCATATTTCTTGCAATATGCACATGTAGGCTTCTCCTTCTTAGATGATTTCCCTTTTGAGGAAGAGGATTCAAATTCTTTCTGTGACTTGTTCTTTTTCTTCTTTTGTTTCTAATCAAGATGCCCTGATTCTTTTTGTACCTTAGACTCACTAGCCACCAATGCTTGTGACTTAGAAACCTTGATGAGACCCATTTGAATCAGCTTCGCTTCCTCTTGGATTAGAAGATCTGAAAATGCATCAAATATAGGCACAACATATGTAGTTCCCATAGAAATCCTATTGGTGTGAATGCCATAAACAAACATTGAATACTCAGGACCAAGCTTGGATAACACATTAAGAATCAACTATAAATTCTCCTTAGTAATCTTGCAATCCTTTAGTTGTGATCTTAGTTGCTTAATCTTGGAGATAGAGTCTTGGATGTGGTCAAAAAAATTTGGATCAAGATTCATCAAATCATTATCAATTTGATAACCCTTAATCTTATTCGTTTTACCATACAAGTTTTCAAGAGTCTCCCAAGCCTTCTTAGGTGTCTTGCATGATTCAAGATGAAATTGTAAGTCAAAAAAAGCTAGTGAACAAATGTAACCAAGAGCTCTCTCATGATTGATCTCCCATTTTTCCTTAGCATCAACATCAGTAGGTTCAAGAATAGATTCTTTTACATAACTTGTGCAACCTTTTCTCCTTAGATAATTCCATACTATTTTTTTCCATGACTCATAATTATATGGAGTTAGGAGTTCAATTTGAGATTTCCCCATTGTACTAACACACAAGAAAAGAAATGAAAGCAATCAAAACACCACAAGATCACTCCCCCCCAAAATTCACTCAATCAATGATCCCCTCCAAAAAAATATGATGGTGGCACTTTATAATTAGTGTGTTTGCAATTCTAGAGTTGTTACCAAAGTTTTACAATGTCCAATATTGGACCCAAATATTGAAAGTATAATTTAAATCTCAGAATAAAAACCTAAAAATAGCACCATTGTGTAGTGCTCAGAAAAATATCAACTTTCAAAAAAAGAATCACCTCAATCTGAGGTTGTATGTGAAAGTTACAACTATTTGAAGTTCAAAAAATGAGAACTGTCCTTTAGATCTATTGAGAAAATTGATTTTATAGAAAATATGGATCAATTTAGAAAATAATGATCACACCATTGTGAAGCCTACAAAATTCTTCCCCAAACCAAAAAAAATTGCTCGCAAAACAGAGCTCGGATGATGAAGTTAGAGGCCTCTAAAATCTGACTATGAAATAAAAAATGCAAATGGAACAGGGGGTGAATTTTTTATTCCACCTTGCTGATGTAATGCTGACATCACCTCAAACTTTGGTTGACTGCTGCTAAATTTGGAGGAACTACCAAAGATAGAAACTCTACCAATCTATTTAGAACTTTGCCAGATTTAGATGACCACCAACTAATTTTGGAACCTTGCCAAAGTTGGCGAAATAACCAGAAGAGCAACCAATAATGGCGGAGGCACCAAAATGGGGCATGTAGGCTGAGGCGCTTTGGAACTCACAGCAGATTTTTGTATTTTTTATTAAAAAATATTTGAATGGTTATTTAATTTTTGTTTTGTTTTAATAATAAAAAAATAAATAAATAAAAAAAGTGGGGGACACTTTTTCTTAAAAGTCTACACCCTTTTAATAAGGGCTACAACTTTTAATGGGAGTGGGGCCCTATGAGGGACTAGGTACCCTCAACGCTAGATACCACTTTTTCACTTTTAATTTTTTTTAATTTTGAAACTTTTATATTTTTGATTTTGATAAAAATAAAATAAAATAACTTTTACAAAGAAAAAAAAGTTGCATAAAAATATTTTTATATATTTTTGATTTAAAAATGTAAGAAAATCAAAAAAATCAATTTTTTTTTGAATTTTTTGAAAAAACTTTACCTCTATATGCGTGAAGGGGTCTTTGGACAATTTTTTTAATCCCAAATTCAAATTTGTCCAAATTGGACAAATTATATATGAAAATGGGGGTTTTTAGGTCTTTTGGACATGATGGAATAGTCCATTTTGGCTCAAAATTCTTCTAGAAAAAACTCAATGCTGAATTCTCCCAAATTCGAGAAGGGGCTTGCAGATCTAAAAGCTCGATACCATGTAAGATTTGCTAATGAACTCGAGCACCCATGATCACCTGCAAAACCAAGATTAACCTCCTACACCAGAGCAACAAGAGGATAAAATGTTGGAATATGGTGCAATAATTGAATAATGATATTATCACACTCAAAATGATACAATATACATGAACACTCCCTTGAACTGACCGAGCTGATATGAGCTCATCTAGACTAGATAGGAGGGAGAGGTGAGTGTTGATTATATAGCATAATGTGGGAATATAATTCCAAGAGGGGTAATAACTCCTAAATAACCAAATTAGGTGGAAGTTATGTCTACTTGGAAAATGCCAAACATGTGGCATAACCTACTAAGAAAGAGACATGATAGTGGTTTTGTGAGGTGGCATAAAAGTCCAAAAGAGGGTGTGAGACTCAACCACCCAAGTGTGGGTGAGAGCGACAAATGTAATTGATGGATTACACCACGGGTCCTCACATAAACCATGTCTCACATAAGCTAAGTATACTTAATAATGTATAGGAAAAATAAACATTAAAAAACCTACACTAACAGGTTGGAGTGGTGTTAGTTTCTAACTAGAGATTTCAAGGGTTTCCCATTGGTTGTGGGAGGGTGTTGGAGAAAATTCTTAGTGATGCAGTGGTATACTCTTGTAGACCATGTGTTCTTGCACACCTATATCATGACATGCATAAGGTAGTATACAAGAATAGATCCATTTTTTCATGTGGGGTTATATTAATATATATTTGGGATTGGGAGCATATTACATATAAATGACCAATTGGGTGGAGATTTTGTGGGAGTGGCATGCCTTATAATTTGTATATGATAGTATTGTGACACATCTATAGCTTGGTGATCTTGCATATTGGAGATGGATTTTTATGAGTTGGATGCTATTGAGTGGGGTCCATCGTGACTATGTATACATATGATAGGCATCAAAGTATTTTTTTGTTAGATTTCTCATGTTATTGAGTGTCATTTTACAAAGTGGGTGTGATGACAGTTTGGTGAGGTGTAGGGACTACCAGGAGTGGAGGCCATTTTTTCCCATAGACAAAGAGAGATTAGATATTAGGGACCTATGATATCCTTGGATACTATAATTTTAGATTTTGAGGCTTTCATTCTAGTTCAATGGGAATAGTGAGTATCCATTATAGATGCATGGACCACTATAGAGTATGAATCATGGTTGGAATCTCATAGGTCTATCTAGAATTGACACATCTTGGTGTGTGCAGGTTTGGTATACAAAGACATGATCTAGAGATATAAATGAATTTTCGATAGAGATAAAGGGTGATAGCCTTAGGGGTGATGGAGGGGAAGGAGGAGATGGGGGCTTGGGAGGTGGACATGTTGGATGGGGGAGGATTCCATTATAGGTGGATGGGAGATGTAGGCAAAAGGGGTTAGAAATGGTGTTGAGACTAGTGGAGGAGATCATGGAAGATATGGGAACCCATAGGTGTAGCTAGTGATTACCCTATCTGAGTATGATCAAGCACAATAGGAGAGTGATTCATTAAAAGTGGAGTGAGAGATAGCTCGAGAGGAGAGGGATAGCCTCTCTATTTTTTTGAATTAGAGGATTGCAGAGATAGCTTGGTAGTAGTAGACAGAGGTAGCATCTAGTACACCTATGATTCAATTTGTGGGGGATTTTTAATGGATTACTGAAAAGGATACCTACTACAAGACCCTAATAGAGAGATCTACCTTCATATCATCGCGCTCCTAATTTCTTAGCTCAAATTTGGTTGAGGACCTATCAATTAATGAGATCAAAGGGGAGATTTGTCATGAGTGCACCGTAAAGACCAACAACAACACCTACAACACATGCACCAACAATATGGATCTAGGATCACAAGCCCCAACAATATAGCTAGTAATGGGTCTTCCTCCTCATGCACCATCACCTAGTCACTCGAAGGGTGGTAGCTCAACCTAGAGAGGGAATTTTTCATATTTGTATCTTTTGATGTAAACATTTATTATTTTTTCTATAGGCTATTGTATTTATGCATATTTATGGCTAATTTAACCCATTGTACAAACACTTTATTTAGGGATGTATCATTTCATGGTCTATATATATATGATATGAGGTTTTTATTGTGTTGATCTATGATGTGCATGATGATGTATGAATGCAATGAATATTTTATTTGATGATGCTATATGTGATGTATATGATGATTTTATATTATGATTCTATATGTATATGATGAATGTATGCATGTGATGGATATTAATGACACTATGATAATTATGAATAGTGCAATAGATTATGATGTGATGGATTTTAATAATGATTCTATGATTGATATGTTTATTTTACTATGATGTTATGATTGATCATGTTGTATGCTCATGATTATGGATGTAAGATATGTATGATATTATGACCTATACTAATTATTATGTATGCAAGGATTATTTTGATACAATGTAGTACATTATTGTGTGTCATGACACATGGATATAATGGTTATTAGGATGGGGATAAGTTTTTAAGATAGAATAAGTTATGTAGGATGTAGGATAGTGATGGATAAATGAATTTTATTGATCAAATATAAATTAGTGAAATCTATAAAATTGGTATATGGGATGCATATTAAATATTGGATAGAAAAGTGATAATGAGATAGAAAAATTATTTTTATTTTCTTTTTGGTTATGCTAAAAAAATGTAAATATCAATCCTTATTTTGATATAGCAATTGGACACTATGCACCTATGTATAAGGATTTAGGGTGATTGTATGGAATTTGACTCTAATATTAAAGGAGTATCCTCATTCATACAATAAATATGGAAACCTTGTTTGGATATGTGAGAGAATACAACTAAGAGCATGATAGTCCTCATACACAAAAGATATGAATAGCATGATAAGTAGGGGATGTTAGTTTATGTAAGAAGCTAAGTCAACACACAGAAGGAAATTGTTCACCATGGTGGTATTATAAGAACATCCCACAAACATGACACATGGAAGAAATTAAGTTATGGCCATTTCTATTCTCCTCTAGAAACAACAAGATATTGAAGTATTGAGTTTTCTTTGAGTAAGTGTTGGAAATGGACAAAAATATAAATCAAAAGAAAATACCAATTGATAAAACATACCAACAACTATCATATCTCTTGCAAAAAAAAAAATTTATTATCTTGGATTATTCACATTATAGGAAATATGTATCGATTCAGGTAAAGATTGGGATGATGAATCAAATTATTAGATAATAGATATGTAAGCAGTAGGTTGATGCAATAATGATCATAACTATGTTTCCACTAATGTGTAATTTTCTTTTGCTTGATTGTTAAAGATGATTTTGGTGATGAATGGACCATTATGAGTGATTATTTTAATATGGATGGGAGAATTTCTATAGGTGTTGATTTATGTTGGGATTTTTGGAATATTTGATGTTTTTCTTCGATTTTGGAATATTTGATGTTTTTCTTTGATTTTGGAATATTTGATATTTTTGGATTTTTGGAATATTTGATTTTTTTGGATTTTCAAATATTTTATGTTTTTTGGATTTTAGTTTAAGATAATAACAAGGATCAAATCCAATGACTAGGTCTAAGAAAAATTAACTTAGTTAGGTGTATTATCATTTATTATGTGATGGGTGGGATTAACTTATTATGGTATTAGGTGGGATGGATAATGCTAGCAATTGGTAATTACGAAGCCATGTTAGGCTACTAAATGAAATGTGATAGGTAGATAGATATGGGTGAGATGTGTAATTCATTATGAATGGAGTGGATAAAATATTGATATATGGTAGATGATTCTTGCTACACATGGTGTACGTAAACAAGCTTCTATCATGGCACTTGTCCAAAGCACCACCAAAGTGGTTTTCACTAGCGGATGATTTTTATATCTATTTTTTTTATAATTTTTTTTGAATTTTTTGCTGCACTTGGAAAATATAATCAGGTTTTAACCATGGTACTTTCCCAAGGTTCCACAAAAATATTTATAATCATTAGACAAGTTATTTCTCTTTTCTTTTTATTTTTAATTGGGATACCCTGAGGGTTAAGCATAAAATTTCTTGACATGGTTGTTGTTGATGGGATCTTATATCTAGTCACACATTTGGGTGTTGATATCTTGTATTTTGTTGATCCATAGATCATTGCGATAAAAAAATGGTCCCAACTAATTAGGCTGAATATTTTCTTTGTTGTCTTGGTCTTGTTGATTTTTTTTAATTTTATTTCAAGACTAGATCGCTTGCTTCAAATCTTTAGGTTTTGAACATTTTTTGTAACTATGAAGAAGATAATTTTGATAGGATTTTAAATGATTCCATGCATTGAGATGTATTTCATATAGTAACTCTAACTCATTTAGTCTAGATACTCGATACTCTTTGTTGTTGATGAGATTTTGTAAAGATATCCTTAAAGAATGGATTTAAACCTTGATATTAAAAATAGATTTGGTGTTGAATACTCATGAATATCGAGTAGCACCTATAGGTATATGAACATTAAATGCTAGTGCAGTAAGCCCATAAGGAGGGTTTGAGTTGAAGGTTCCAATCATAGGTAGCATCAGTGACTATCTTCTTTAATATATTAAGTATGGTTTTATTTGAAGCTTTAATTTGACCATTTCCATATGGGTACTATAGGGTGTGAAAGCAATTTTTATATGGAATTGGGTCCAAAGGCAATGAACATCCTATTTTTTGAAAGGTGTACCATTATATGTGATAAAGGTGTGGGGGGCATGATACCAAAAAATAATGTAATTAAGGAAATACTTAGTGGAAATGATGATGAATTTGTGGTCACTAGAGGAGGTGGAGTGAATATTGTTTATGAGGTCTATTGGAAGTTTGGAGAGATTGTTGAAGTTTGTCATTGATTATACAACTTGGCAACATGAACATGAAAGGTACATGACAACATGATACATTGTTGTCATTGATGTCAAAATTGTTGCAAATCATTTTGATCAGTCCTCATAGGTTTTTTGAGTTTTTAAGGAAGACATTTGTGTAAATTGAGTTGGTCTGGAAAGATTAGTTGCATAGAAAGTTGACTAAGTGTCAAATCTGCTAGATCACTATAACAATGCATTATTTTTTGGGTCCACACCAGTCCCCAAATGAAGATATCACTTTGTGCTTCTAACATAATTTTTTTGGATGCTATATATACCTAAATCCAATATTTCATCTTCTTTGGACAAGTAGTTTGAGAGATATAGATAACAAAGTTTGGCTTGGCATATTATAGTCATTTTTTGTATAGTGTGTTTGTGTGGGAGAATCCACACTTCTCCGTGGATGAGTGTCTGGCCTTGTGGTGTTAAATATAATTTTCTAAATGTCAATAGATCATGGATTCCAAATGGTATCAAGTTTTGAGGTCCACGTGTCAAGATCTGCATACACAAATGGTTTTTTCTTTTAGGTTTTATATGGAGCTAACCTAACATGTTTGATGTTATACGAAGGTTAAATATATATTGCTATATTATGTGGGATCTATTACAGGTCCATGACAACCTATCTTAAGGTGTTTTGAGTTTTGAATTTCAGAAAATTGTGTGGATGATAATTTTTTGAGCCAACAAGTTACATTTTCGGTATTACATCTAATTAGGCTAACCTAATTGATGTTATACTTGATGTGGATATATGAGTTGGATTGTTTTTGGTGTTGTGGAAAAAAAAATGACATTTATTGTGTGTGATGTGAAATTGAGCAGAGAAGTGTGAAGTTAAGTTGTGAATTTTAACTCGAAGATCAAAATTGTGCAAATGAAGAGCAAGGTAGAGTGTTGAATCAGAATCAGATAAAGATTGTTATTGTGCTTCAATGGAACTATAATTCATGCATACATAAGATGCAATTGTAGCAGTTCAAATTAGGATATGATCCACCATCTCTCTTCTATCCTTTTCTCTGTAGGCGGTGAGTCCACTTGGACAATGAGTCCACCTATAGTGAGCATTTCTATAATATACTATAACCGGTTATAATATATTGTGAGATAACCCTCACCGTGTTTTTTCCCATTTTAGGTTTTCCATGTAAAAATACTAGGTGTTATGTGATATAGTGGATTTTTCATGATTTCTTTCCTTACTACATTTGAATATGCATTAGTGATTGGATTTTTAATGTTTGAATGGTTTAAGAGAATACTAATTCACCGCCCCTCTCAATATTTTGGGTGTTCAACAATTGGTATCAGAGCTTGGGTCACAAGTTCAAACCCCTTTCTTGCACTGGGGGGATTATTGCAAGGTGTATTCCCTTGGTCTCCTTTTGTTGTGTAGTGAAACTCTCGGGTTCGTGACATGGCTTAACTACCTCACATGGATTCATTAACTATGGTGGTTATATCATGCATTAATAGGCTAATCTTTTGGTGTAACAACAACCGTCTTTGCAATTGCACATAAAAAGCTCAAAATTGTTGAAGGATGTAGAAGGATGTGTAGGTGAGGCAAAGGCCTTGTAGCGGTATGGAATGAAGTGGCCCAGAGCCACACAAAGCATAAGAATGGAGATGGACTATATTGAGTCCCAAATCAATGCTAGCTCACATGCCTATGATCTGACACTCAACCTCATAGGTGCAACAAGGAATACCATTGAAGACATACACAAGAAGTTATTCTAGCTACATGCACAAAAAGAACACATTATTTTATAGTTTGGAGAGGTAAGGGATCTGGTCAATCCCAATTTCTTACTTGTTTCAAAAGCTCTTCTCAATTATAATAAAGAAAATAAGATGAATCTAGTACCTGCTACTTCAAAAGAAGGAGAAGAAATTTTTTTAGGGCTTGAAATATAGAATAGGTTGCTTGTGGAAGCTAAAAGAGAATGGAATAATGGAAGGCAAGCCTAAGAAGATAACTTAAAGAAGTTGCAGGAATCAACCACCTTCGATTGACTCATTCTTTATAGTTTTATGCATTTATGTTTAGATTCTTTGTAAATATGTTGACAATATAAAGAAATCTTTTCAATACCTTTTTGGTTTTTCTCTAGTACATGTCTTAGGGGGAGTCAATTCATTATTTCCTAGCTGTATATATGACTACATAATTTAGGGGGAGTTTTGATAAGAGTCATAATAGTTTATATAGGTGCCCTTTTCCCTTGATGTCAAAGGGGGAGAGTATTTTTGGAGATTTTTGGCATGTTGCCATTAATGACAAAGCATGAGATTGTTGGAAGTTTGTCATTGATGATGCTTCTTAGAAACATGACCATGAATACTACATAACAACATGATACCATGTTTTCATTGAATTCAACATTGTTTTTAATCATTTTGATCAGTCCTAATAGGTTTTTGAGTTGTTAAGGAAGAAATTTGTGCAAAGTGAGTTTCTCTGGAAAGATCAGTTGCATAGAAAGTTGACTAAGTGTCAAATCTACCAGTTTAGTGTAATAGTGCACCAATTTTTGGGTTCGCACCAATGAAGATATTACTCTATCCTTCTAACATCATTTTACTAGATGTTAGATATACCTAAATCCAAGATTTCATCTTTTTTGGACAAGTATTTTGAGAGATATGGATAACAAAGTTCAGCCTAGCATATTATAATCATTTTTGCTGTACAGTGTGTTTGTGTGGGAGAATATGCACTTCTCTATGGATGTGTGTTTGGCCTTGTAGTGTTGACGGTAAGTTACCATATGTCAATAGAGAATGTATTCCAAATGGTATCAAGTTTTGAGGTCCACATGTCGAGATGTGGATACATAGATGAAGGTTTTTGCTTTTAGGTCTTATATGAAGCCGATCTAACATGTTTTGATGTTATGCGAAGGTTAAATATATATTAATTTCTTATCTGGGATATATTATAGGTCCATGCTACCCTATTTTAAGGTTTTTTAAGTCTTGAATTATGGTGAATTAGGTGGATGATAATTTTTGGAGCCAACAAGTTACATTTTGGGTATTACATCTAATTAGGCCAACCTAATTGATGTTATACTTGATGCAGATATATAAGTTGGATTATTTTTTATGTTGTGGAGAAACAAAATGTGACATGTATTGTGTGTGATGCAAATTTGAGTAGAGCAATGTGAAGTTAAGTTGTGAATGTTATCTTGAAGATCAGAATTGTGCGAATGAAGAGTGAGGTAGAGTGTTGAATTAGAATAAGATAAAGATTGGTATTTTTCCTCAACGGAACTTTAATTCATGCATACATAAGATGCAATTGTAGCAGTTCAAATTAGGTTGTGAGCCACCATCTCTCTTCTATATTTTATTTTTGGAAAGTGATTCCACCTTCCATGAGCATTTCTATAATATACTATAACCGATTATAATATATTGTGAGCTAACCCTCATATTGGTTTTTACCATTTTTGGTTTTCCACGTAAAAATATTGGTGTCCATGTGTTATGTGATATTGTGTATGTTTCATGATTTCTTTCCTTACTATAGTTGAATATGCATTAGTGATTGGATGTTTAATGTTTGAATGGTTTAAGAGAATATTGATTCACTCCCCGCTCTCACTATTATGGGTGTTCAACAAGGTCGAGCTCCCATTATGAAAAGGGACAAGGAGTGGTAATTGATTTCAACTCTTAAGCAAGTGGTTGAATTAAATCTACGTATTGTTGACACTATAGGAATTTCTTTGCAAACTGATGTGTTTGTGATCCATAATAGGCCAATAGTAACCTATTATTAGCAAGGGTAGGACAACAAGAATTTGATAGACAAAAATATTTGTGGACCTCATGTAAGGTAGTTTTAGCTTCTTTTGAGTTTAAACATGTAATTAGGGTATCAACAAGAGTCTTTCAGTATAGAGTACAACCAAGGACATGGTGAAGTGGGATGAGTGGAAAATGAAGTTTTAATTTTGATTACTAGTTAGATTGGATGGAATGGTATTATTATGAAGGTAATAATACATATTATGATACCATTGGGAATTAGGACCAACAATTTTTCACAAAAGTTCTAACTCTAGGACATTAAAAGAAGGAACTAGAAGTGTTCCCACCCAAAATTCACACCACTAACCATTATGAGACATATCTAAAATACATCTAATAGTTACCATTACATTTGTAGCTTTATTGTTCAATCTTAGTATTTGTTCAAAGGAGATATTGAAAAAATATTGCTTAAAATTGTCAACCATTCTCTTATATGGTAGAAACATATCATGCTTTTCCTAGTACCCATCAATCACTTGTATTATAACTAGTTGTGAATATCTATATACTTGTAGCACTTTCATGTGCCACTACATTGTTATTCTATGTCCTATTACATGAGTGTTTAATAATTTGAAAATATTATTCGAACATCGGAATCCTAGTGGATATTCTTTCGGAATATAGTTTCCTTGAGGAGTGATGAATATGACTCCTTTTGGTATGTTTTATGTGAAAAAAAAGAATCTTTTTTAACTCGATTTTATTGGATAATAAAAATTATAATGGACAATTGTCTCTTGGTGGATGTAGCCCACATTAGATAAACCACATTAAACTTCTTTGTTCTATGTAACCATTTTATTTTTTTATCTATACTATATATAAATGAATTTAATTTCTCTAGGCCTATTTATAAATCCTAACAACTCCTTCTAAACCATGCTGAGTGTGGGATCCATCAAAGTGTAATTTCCACTTATTTGTTGGGTTGATAGTAAAAAAAAAATATTTTGAAAGTATGATATAAGTGAATTACAGTCATATAGAGGTGCCTTTGCTAGTTGGTGTGCATTGACTTGTCCTTTCATTTTATTTTAGTCCCCACATTCTATGTCAAACTCGCCCAATACCATTACCCATTTATCCATGTGACCAACAAGTGTTTTTTTGGACAAAATGATACTTCAATGGATCAATTTTTGAGATGACATTAGTTTAGTGATTGAACATGTAGTTTTATATCTTCTATGATTTGAATACAATGAATATACATGCTCACTCAATATGTGAGTAATTCATCTCATATACTACTAATGTTATGTTGATGTAGTATATCGATCTCTATTTTTTAACCTCATCATGTTATGCTAAGGGAAATCCTAATGTTGTTTTTGTAGTTGAGATGTATAATATCAATGGTATGTATTGGACTAGAGGTATCAACACTTGTGGTTAAGTAAGGTAATCCTTTAGTTTCAAGAAATATTGTGGAAACTTCTCATCGAATTTGAATGTGATATTTTAATGAAGAAGATGAGAAAATGGATGACATTTTTCTACTAATTGGGTTACAAACTCCTAGATTGATTGTACTTTTCCTTGGAGATTGTGAAGCTACTTAATATTGCTCAATGGAGGCATGAATTATTGAGTTTAATTTTGCAATTCCAACCTAAACACCTGTTACCTATTTTAGCTACTAGCTCAAATAGGAAGAGTTGTTACGTTCTACAAGTGAAAAGAAGGTACATTTTAACTCTGCTATGTCACATTCATGTGCATTAAAGGAAAATCAGAAGATTACATTACTACATCATTTTATGCAGATGCATATAACATAGAAGAGAGTGCACATAATCTTTTCAAAAAAGTGATCTTTATTGATAATGTAAATGGATAATGTCTCACACAAACCATGAGACTGACTATTTCAATGCAAATAAAAGAAACACATATAAAGATAGGGGACCTGTCATTTCCTGAATGATGAATCCTAGTTGTATGTCCTACATCAACTTCAATCCTTCATGTTTGTCAAGACTCTAGTTGTTGTTCCTTGTTGCTCCTAGGTTTCCTGCATGAGTGAGCTGAGATTTGGTTAGAGCAATGAAATATCACAAATATATATATCTGCAAACATTTGAAAACATATAGCTTAACGTTTATCTGCATTAAAACAACTTGCATACCACATCTATGTCTAGGAAAACATAGAGCATAATCAAACACATCCATCATATGCTCAGTTTTTATCTAACATGTTTTTCTTTTTGTGTAGGTATAGGTGAAATTATTGTTGTTGCTTGTTTCATCCTATTACAACATGTGGGGTAAAATGTGGCCCCCACAAGGGTTGAGCCCAACATGTTGCCCTCTTCTTCCACTTGAGGGGAATAGTCACAAATTGAATCAGCTATGAAAACATTGAAGACAAGCTTTATACAATCATGATTATATTGATATACAAGAGAAATCACCTTATTAATAAGGACATTCATTTTTTACCAATATATGCTTGATGTAGCGATGGTCATCAAAAGTTTCATGATACTCCGAGCACCAGTGATAGTTAAAGGCATGATAGTCACTTCACAAGAAGGAAAGGTGATCAATCATCAATTTATGACAATCTTATGACTAAAATGAATCCCATAACAATCACAAAATTTGGTTAAAGAGAAATGTGTGAAATAAAGGGTTGTGGACATTGTAGTTATCCAAAAAATCATGAATGTGATAGTAAGTATACATGTTAGTCATGTATCTATAGACATACAAAACAGAGCATTACATGGGTATCAATATTAATGGTAGAATTTACAAGGTGGTGTAGATGACCTTAGAAGTCAGTAAAAAGCTTTGAAAAACCTATGGAAAAGTAATGGAAAGATAGTCATATTTGATGTATAAAGGATCATGGACACCAAGATACCTTCATAGTCACTTAGATGAACATGGTAGTGTTGTGGAAGGGAGTAGAGAGCAACCTTTAGAAAAATGGGCCTACAAGGTCATGATAAGACTATTATGTAGTAGGAGGCCATGATAAGTTAAGCATTTTAGAGATAGTGCTACACAATGAGGCATCTTATGCATCAAATAATGGCTAATGAGAGAGTTGTCATCTATTTGAATTTCATAGTTAAGTACAACCTACAAAATGGAAGAATGCATGCTAGAAAAGTATGTAAAAAGAAAGCTTGCTCTTGACCAAATCAATGGAGGTTCATGATACTATTTCTAGAATGCATTAGAGGATAACATGAACAGTCCAAATAAGTTTGACAATATTTGTAGAAGCTTAGTTGCAAATAAATCATGAATAATACTTGATAGTCTATAGAGAGATGGGTATTGAAGAAAAAACAGTGGTTGCATCTCACTGAATACATTTTATGCTATGGTGAGACCGATTGTGAAGGTTTTGGATTCTTTCCCAATGCTTGACTCATCTCATAAATTTTTGGAGGTAAACAATGTGTGCATCCTCAATGTGGTGAATAACTTCTTTGAAAGAATGGAAAAGATGCATAGATTCTTCTGCTTATACGCGTACTATGTAATGACATTGAATCATTTTGTAAATCAATTTTTATTCACAAGCCAACATTTCTTATGGAGCAGTTGACTGGGATAGTTCCTTTTTCAAATATCCACTCTCTCATGAAGTCGCATTCATATTAAAATCTTGTATGATTGTATCATAAAAGGTAAAATGAAAAAATGTAAGAGGAATGCATGAAACACACAAAAAATAACAAAAAACAATAATAATTTCTCATTATAGGAGCAGAGAAGTGGATATCTTGTTTTTATTCTTCATAGAAATAAGAAATGCTTTCTTTATAAAGTAAGATCATTAGGGAGAAGCTCGAAACACAGAAAAGGGAAAGTTTATGCACATTGAGACTTATCCAGCTTGCATCTTCAGACAGACCCTTGACTTTTCTTCAAACCCAGGCGGTGCCCTCAGCCATAAATGAAAGCAAGACATACATTCATCATTTTGATCTATACAAGCCTGAGTTTTTCAAGAAAAGCATATTTCATGGAGTACAGAGAGCTTACCCAAGCTTGCTGGTTGATTCCTCATAGAATCCAGATGCAACCTCCAAAAACTCAGAAACCATGGTGGTGCCTTGACAAAATGAGTGAAGTTTCCAAAGAAATAAAGTGCAAAATGAAATGAATTGTTTAGGTTTGGTTGCAGTTTTTTCTTTAGGTTTCTAAACCCTAAATGAGTGTCGATAAGTCAAAGGAATTTTTTTCATTTCTTTTTAACATTTACAAATAAATCAATTACCTTCACTTCATATTCATTCCCCTAGTAAACTTAATGTTTCTTCCTTATGTAGGTTGTCTATATAAGTCTTTTAAGACTTTTTTTTTCTCAATTTCCCATTATTTTTACATAGAAATTCAATTGTAAAAGCATTTGATCTAAGTGATATTCTTATAAGTTGCTTTAATCAAAAAATTTATTGTTAATGCAAAAGATGTGGAATGCTTTGTAAATGGTGAAGATGGTTTGCAGTTGAGTTTCATGCTTTTGCAAGCATATTGGGAGAAGTTGAAGAAGTTGGAAAACATGTGCCAAGAATATAGGTATTTGTTTTCTTCTTTTTGGAGCATCTTGGAGAAATTTTGGGAGTTTTTATGGGTGGTTATTGTCAAGGTTGACCTTTTCAACATTTAGGAGCTCTTTTGGAGGAGTATCGGTTGCTACTTTTTTGGCTTTTTAGAGGCATCCAACCCAAGAAGCTTCTGGTCCCTATTTTGGTGGAGTCTCTAGAGAAGCTTATATTCACTTCACTTCTTATTTTGTGGAGTTAGTTCTGGTTATTTTATTTTGTCTACCTTGTGAATTTTGGAGTCCTCTGTAGAGAAAGACTCTATTTTATAACTCTTTTTAACATGTATGACACTGAATGCCTTGAGAATCAACGAAATAAAGTATTTTACCTTCTCAATTTTTATGTTCTACTATGTGAAAGTATTTGATTCATGAGATTACTTGTGAAGTTTTTTCTAATTCCTTGAAGTTTATGTCTCAATGTTAGCACCATTTTCAAAAAGATATGTATGTTGCAGGTCATAAGTTGTACATAAAAAATGCAAGTTCTTCTAGTTGTGAAAATTATCTTTCTCTCTAAGAGTTTGGCATTAATAGTATTTTTATGAAACACTTATGCAAGAAGCATATGAAATTGGTTTGTGTGAGCTAAGCTTTTTCATTTGATTGGATTGTGTATGTCAGTTGTTTGCAGGTCCAAGTAATGTTTAGGTGCATCACCATAGGAGTAGTTTTTTAGTTTATGCTATCTCCTTCTACCCTTTTCCTCTACAAGTTCAGTAGATTAGTTTTAGGTGAATACCAAAAGGAAGGCAACCTTCTCCGGAGGTTGACCTCTATTTTTCAAAGCCTAGACTTTGAGAGGTCTTCCAGTGTTTCACTGAGTGGTTGAGTAGGGTTCATCAAAGGGTGCACATTCAGGTGATAAAAATTTTGGCACACCTGGTGGGACTGAGAACTAATTTTCAAAATCTTTTCCACTACACATTTATGCTGTTTGGTGTGTATAGTAGTAGTTTCTGCCTTTGGAGGAAAGTTTTCAACACACCTAGTGACTCTGGAAAGACTATTTACTCATTTTAGTAGTTCAAGTATTGGTATGTTTCAAAGAAAATCTAATTTTTCCTTACTTTTCAGCTTCTTGAATGTTGCATAATGTCTTCCTTCCATGGAGACATGTTTTATAACCTTCAATTCTATGAGAATCTTGCATATGTTCCCTCTTATTAGTCATATCCAAATAATTTCAATGTTGGCTTTAGTCCAAGTAACTTACCAATAGCAGATAATCAGCATGTTCAACATGCTTACCACCCACCCACCCCTGCTCAAGTATCATGGCAGCCAATATATGCCTAGAACTAGTCTCAAGAAGGCTATTTTGTTCCAAAAAATAGTCTTGTCCTCATTTGTAGTCCCAAAATGTCGATGATATGGGGATTAGTAATATTGAAAGTATATTGCTAGATTTTTGTAGGTAGTTGGATGAAATCAATAGAGAACAAGAGTATCAAATGCAACAACAAGAGGTTGAAATGCATCAGGAGGAGTTGGCCTACCAAGTATACATTCAAGATTAGGAGATGGAGGTTCAAAGAAGACGACATGAAGAATACCTTGCAAGAGAGATTGTTGCAAGGGAAGAAAGGATGAAGTAAATGCTTGCCCAGGTTTAGAAGGTGGAGAAACAATAAACCATCACCTTTGAAAATCTATTTTATGAAGAGCAATTTAAGCATGTTAAACTTCCTTCCAAGAATGATAGCTTAGACCATGCTAAGGAGCAAGTGAGGATTTTTCTTGCTCAAACACAAAGGTTAGAAGCTCAAGCAACTCTTTCCATTCCTAGTTTCAAAGAAGCTCATACCTTGATGGATCTACCTATAAAGGAAAGTTCTGAGTACAAAATTCCAAGTTTCAAGCCTACTGAATGTTTTCACAATCCAAATTAGTATACAAGAATTTAAATTCCAAGTCTTAAAATTTTTCATCCTAAGGAAGAGATAGCATGTATGTCCAATGAACCTATTGTTGCTCATGAACAGTCTTTAGTGGAATCTCTAGATGTAGAATAGAAGGCCTCTATTCAAGATGCACCTATATATGAGGTCAAACTTGAGAAACTAGACCTTCAAATTGAAAAGAAAGAATTAATAAACTATGTTGAGGAGCCTAGTCATTTAAGACAACAAATTTTAGAACCTAAGAAAGGTGGGAATCCCCAATTCATTGCTTATACAATTGATGAGTTTTCATGTACAAAGGTGGATAGTTAGGAAGATCAGATTCCGATCATAGAAATTATAAGTCCAGAATAGCATATAGATGCAAAATAATAGGATATTTTCTTCCCTCAAGAGTGTCATCCTGAGAAAAATAATAATCCTCTTATCATTAATAGTACTGAGCAAAATGATGAGGATTTGTTCTGGGATGACTTGGAGGTTTTTGTTTCAAGTTTGGACAATAAACAGTCTTCTAGTGAAGAGCATCAGGTAAATATCAGTATGTCAAGTGAAATAGAGCCGGGTGATCCCACAAAGCTAGTTTACAATTTCTGGGAGGAACTGATTTTTGCTGAAATCACATATTTTTAGAAAATATAATGATTTAAGCCTTAAAAGGTTCCATTTAAAGAATTCCAATTGAATAGGGTTTGATCAAACTACCTTAAATCAAACCCCCTTGGATAGAACCCCGCTAGTTTTAAACCATATCTATAACAGAGTCTCCTTTACACCTATCAAAATACTGATAAAAAACCACTTTTGATTTACCTTTTGGGGGATCAAATGAATTCATTTAAAATTTAGTTTTTGAAAGTATGTAGTCCTTATTATAATCTTCCCAAAAAGTATAATTTTAAATAAATTTAATTTTATTATTATATTTATTTTTCATTTCTCGTGAATGTAGGTTTGTCACCGAAAATCGAGCTCTTTGTTCTGCACATGTGGAAAAATAGCAAATTATTAATTTATTTTTTAAAATATTAGTGCACCAGATATTGAAGTCCCTGATCCAACAAAGAAAAAAAATTGAATTTCAATACATACAAAAAAAGTTAAGCGTTATACGGTCGCGCTATGTCTGAATTATAATTGGTTTGAATTCAAAACTTGATTAAAGAAAAAATATTCAATAAAAAACTATCTAACCAAGTGGAAGCACTAGATATAAGAGTTATGAATCTAAATTTGAAATAATTAGAATTTTATCGTTCATGGAAAAAAATTTATGCATTATACGGTGAGCGTCACTTTTTAAAAATGTAGTTTTTTGAAAAAACTAGTTTTTGAGGGAGATGGAAAAAGAAGTGCAATCTGATTCCAAAAATTTTGGAAAAAATATATTTAGAATCTATAGAAAAAATTTAACGAAACTCTAGTTTGCATCATCTTCAAATTCCTCACGGTTTAGCCGCTATAGGTGCCCGAAAGTGAAGATTTAGTTAAAAAAAATTATTTCAGTGTCCAGTTTGGCCAAAAATTGTAAACCACTATTGTGGGATCACCCAGCCTGAACCTCAAACCCTTACTGATTTACTTGATGAGCTTTCATGTTTTGTGGAAGAAAAAATCATGTTTTATCTTGCATCTTAGGAATCAGATGATTCCAATCAGCAAGATGAGATCAAAGAGATGAATCATGTTGTCCCAACCAGCAGGTGGAGACAAATGAACATGAGGAACCTAGTGGAAAAGAGGCTGATATGTTTTAGTATGATGGGCTACCTTTGTTTGTTGAACAAAGTGAATTAGATTTGTATGTGATAACACAAGATTTGGGACAGCTACAAGATTTCCAGCAGCGTGATGAGTTGCTAGTTCATGAAAATTAATATGAGATGAAAGCTTTGGCTCATGAAGTAGTTTCATTTTGGGACCTGAACCTCAAACCCTTAATGATTTACTTAATAAGCTTCATGGTTTTGTGGAAGAAACAACCATGTTTTATCTTGCATTTCAGGAATTAGATGATTCCAATAAGCAAGATGAGATCAAAGAAATGAATCGTGTTGTCCCAACCAATAGGTGGAGACAAATGAACATGAGGAACCTACTGGAAAAGAGGTTGACATATTTTGGTATGATGGGCTACCTTTGTTTGTTGAACAAAGTGAAGAAGATATGTTTGTGATAACACAAGATTTGGGACCTCTAAAAGATGTTCAACGGCGTGATGAGTTGTTGGTTCATGAAAATCAATATGAGAATGAAGCTTTGGCTCATGAAGTAGTTACATTTTGGGATGATCTAAAGTCTGTTTTGGCTCGTGAGGAAGCCTCTTTTAGTCAAACTTTGGATATTGAACCAACATCCTTTGAAGCGGAAGATAAAAAACAATTTTGATTTGGAACAACAACAAACCAACATGGAGAATTCTGAATTCACTCTTTCTATAGGATGCCCAATTAGGCATCTAGCCATCATGGAGGCCAACAGGAATATTCCTATCTTGTTAGCACCCACACATGAAGCTTTAGCTAAAGATGGCATCGAGGATGCATTTGCAGCTGGACACGAGTACGTTCAGATCACTTATCCTCTTTTGAACAACAATACATATGATATGTTTGATGAGGTAAGTGGACTTGTTTACCTCTTTTGAGATATAGTACTTGATCTTGTTGAACATTTTTTTTGTGTCTCACCTTTTCTTAGCTGTCCTTAAGCAAGCAAGTTATTGTATATTGAGAAGAAAGGGAAACTACTTGAGTCATCCTGTAAATGGTTTTGTTTAAGTGGTTTTATTTTTCTATTAAAGTGTAGGGTAGGTTTCTAGATGCAAGTTTTCAATTCCCCTAAGTGTTGTTCAACACAGTTAGGTAGTTTTCCTTTTAAAGTTTTGGTGTTTAAATAAGTTTCCAAGGTGTCGTACACTGATCTAATGAGTTACAGTATTATACAACACTATTTTCAAGACTGTGTTTAAGTGACTCAATGCCCAATGGATAAGCTTCATGAAACTGGTCAGGATGTTTAGCAGGAAAACATATAGCAAATGTCACAAAAAATGTTACCTATTTTAGCTACTAGCTCAAACAGGCAGAGGTATTATGTTTTACAAGTGAAAAGAATGTACATTTTAACTCTGCTATGTCACATTCATGTGCATTAAAGGAAAATCAGAAGATTACATTACTACATCATTTTATGCAGATGTATATAACATAGAAGAGAGTACATAATCTTTCAGAAAAGTGATCTTTACTAATAATGTAAATGGATAATGTCTCACACAAGCCGTGAGACTGACTGTTTTAATGCAAATAAAAGAAAAAATATACATTTGAAGATAAAATAAATACACATATAAAGATAGGGGACCCGTCATTTCCTGAATGATGAATCCTAGTTATTTGTCTTGCATCAACTTTAGTCCTTCACATTTGTCCAAACTCTAGTTGTTGTTCCTTTCTGCTCCTAGGTTTCCTACATGAGTTAGATGAGGTTTGGTTAGAGCAATGAAAGATCACCAATCTATATATCTACAAACAACTGAAAACATATAGCTTAACCTTCATCTCCATTAAAACAACTTGCATACCACAAATGTCCAGGAAAACAAAGAGCATAATCAAACACATCCATCATATGCTCATTTTGTATCTAACATGTTTGCTTCTTGTGCAGGTATAGGTGAAATTATTGTTGATGTTTGTTTCATCTGATTACACCATGTGGGTAAAATGTGGCTCCCACAAGGGTTGAGCCTAGCATGCTTCCCTCGTGTTCCACTTAATGGGAATAGTCACATATTGAATAAGCTATGAAAACATTGAAGACAAGCTTTATACAATCATGATTATATTGATAAGAGAAATTACCTTATTAATGAAGGCTTTTCCTTATTAATAAGGAAATTCCTTTTTTACCAATATATGCTTGATGCATGGATGGTCATCAAAAGTTTCATGATACTCATATTGAGCAGTAGTGACAGTTAAAGGCATGATAGTCACTTCACAAGAAGGCAAGGTGATAAATCATCAATGTATGACAGTCTTATGACTAAAATGAATCCCATAACAGTCACAAAAGATTTTTAAAGAGTCTAAATGTGTGAAATAAAGGGTTGTGGACATTTTAGTTATCCAAAAAATCATGAACATAACAGTAAGTATACATGGTAGTCATCTATGTGTGGATGTACAAAATAGAGCATTACATGGGTATCAATAATAATGGTAGCATTTACAAGGTGGTGTAGATGACCTTAGAAGTCAGTAAAAAGATTTCCAAACCCTGTTGAAAAGTAATGGAAATAAAACCATATTTGATGTATAAAGGATCATGGACACCAAGATACCTTCATAGTCACTAAGATGAATATGGTAGTGTTGTGGAAGGGAGAAAAGAGCAACCTTTAGAGAAATGGGCCTACAAGGTCATACCAAGACTGTTATGTAGTAGGAGGCCATGATAAGTTAAGCATTTTAGAGACAGTGCTACACAAGGAGGCATCCTATGCATCAAATAATGGCTAATGAGCAAGTTGTCATCTATTTGAATTTCACAGCTAAGTACAACCTGCAAAATGGAAGAATGCGTCCTAGAATAGTATGTATAAAGAAAGCTTGGTCTTGACCAAATCAATAGAGGTTCAAGATACTATTTCTAGAAAGCATCAAGGATAACATGAACAGTCCAAATAAGTTTGACAATATTTGTAGAAGTGCAGTTGCAAATAAATCATGAATAATGCTTGATAGTCTATAGAGACATGTGCATTGAAGAACAAACAGTGGTTGCATATCACTGAATGCATTTTATGGTATGGTGAGACTAATTGTGAAGGTTTTGCATTCTTTCCCAATGCTTGACTCATCTCAAAAAAATTTGGAAGTAAACAGTGTGTACATACTCAATGTAGTGTATAACTTCTTTGAAAGAATGGAAAATATGCATAGATTCTTCTACTTGTACCTATACTGTGAAATGACACTGAATCATTATGCAAATCATTTTTTATTCAGATAACAACATTTCTTATGGAGCAGTCAACTAGGATAATTCATGTTTCAAATATCCACTCTCATGAAGTATCATTCATATTATAATCTTGTATGATTGTATCATAAAAGGTAAAATGCAGAAATATCAAAGGAATGCATGGAACACACAATAGATAACAAAAATAAATAAAAAAATCTCATTATAGGAGCAGAGAAGTGGAGATCTTGTTTTTCTACTTCAATGAAGAAATGCTTTCTTTATAAAGTAAGATCATCAGGGAGAAGCTCGAAACATAGAAAAGGGAAAGTTTGTACACATTGAGACTTACACAACTCACGACTTCAGACAGACCCTAGACTTTGGGTATGTGCAGGATCATGATGGGCCAAAAAGTGGCAATATTATGGGTATTTGTAGGGTATGTGGCAGATGACTTTATTTTTACCCAAAATTGATGAAACAAAAAGGGTTTTTAGAGGAGATTCCCAGCTTTCCAGCAATAAAAATTATTCTTTAATTTGAATTTAATAAATAATTATTATTCATTTTCTATTAGAATTACGACTAAAGTCCTAATCGATAGGCTAATTGAAAAACATCTATAACTTTCAAACAAGCAATACATTTTGAATCTGAAATATGCATCATATTCTATGCCTATACCTATAGGATTTAAAAAAGAAAAATTAAATTTCATGAAGTTTTGACTAAGTTAAGGTGGTCGACATTACGAGTTTTTTTATATTTTTAAAATTTGTAATAAAATATTCATAATTAATTATTTACTTGGAAAAAATTACAAAAAATATGCACATCACATCTAGACATGAGTCCTCTACTTATATCTAAAATCTTATAAAAAAATATTATCATTTTATTATGGTTAGGGTGGTCAGAAGACACCTACTTTTATTTTTTCCCTAAATTTAAGAACTATTGATTGAAATTTCAAATTTTCACCAAATAGATTTTATTTATTTTTAAATAAAACCAGTAGTTTAGAAACTACATTCAATTTTCTACAGATTCTATTCTTACATATTTTTGAAATAATATAGATAACTTATTCAAATTTTTATGTCAAGTTGCCTAACACTGACTTTTTCTGAATTTTTTGCCACTTAAGGGCCTATTTTTTCCATGATGATCCTGCACATACCCCTTTGCTTCAAATCCAGGTGGCACCCTCATCCATAAATGAAAGCAAGACATACATTCATCATTTTTATCTAGACAAGCTCAGGTTTTTCAAGAAAAGCATATTTCATGGAGTACAAAGAGCTTACTCATGCTTTTTGGTTGATTCCTCATAGACTCCATATGCAACCTCCAAAAAATTAGAAACCATGGCAGTGCCCTGACAGAATGAGTGAAGTTTCCAGAGAAACAAAGTGCAAAATGAAATGAATTGTTTAGGTTTGGTTGCAATTTTTTCTTTAGGGTTTCTAAACCCTAAATGTGTGTCGAAAAGTCAAAGGAATTTGTTTCCTTTCTTTTTAACATTTACAAATCAAACAATTACCTTTGCTTCATATTCATAATTACCCTAGTAAACTTAATGTGTCCTCCTTATGTATGTCATCTATGTAAGTCTTTTAAGACTTTTTTTTTTTTTTTCAATTTCCCATTATTTTTTCATAGAAATTCAATTGTACATGCATTTGATCTAAGTGATATTTTTATAAGTCACTTTAATCAAAATTGCTATTGTTAATGCAAAAGATGTGGAATGATTTTTAAATGGTGAAGACAATTTACAGTTGAGTTTCATTCTTTTGGAAGCATATTGGGAGAAGTTGAAGAAGTTGGAAAACATGTTCCAAGAATATAGGGAGTTGTTTTCTTCCTTTTGGAGCATCTTGGAGAAATTTTGGGAGTTTTATGGTTGGTTATGGTCAAGGTTGACCTTTTCAACATTTAGGAGCTCTTTTGGAGGAATATTGGTTGCTACTTTTTTGGATTTTGGAGGCATCTGACCCAAGAAGCTTTTGGTCCCTATTTTGGTGGAGTCTCTTGGAGAAGCTTATATTCACTTCACTTCTTATAACATCAAGGGGGTAAAAATTTATTAAAACAAAGAAACGTTACAAAGCAAGGGCCCTAAATGGCCCTATCAAGATCAACCAGATGATCCAAATGATGAGACAAATCTGGGGGTAGTTGGCCCCGATCCACCAAATTCCAATCATGAATATGATCAGAAGCCCATTTAGCCAAACAGTTAGCAACACCATTCCATTCACGAGGAATATGAGTGAAAGTAATATACTCAAGGGAAGCACAGAGAGTGAGAATTTGTTCAACAATCAAAGCCAGCTGTTAGCTCACATCATCCAAATACCGCCTATTCAGTAAGTTCACAACAACTTGGGAGTCAGACTCACATATTATCCTTCGCCATCCTAATTGACTGCCCCGCTCCACAGCGAATAAAATGGCTTGAGCCTCCATAAGATTATTCGTATGAAGACCCTTATACATAGAGAAGATAAACTAAACATCTCTAGAGCTATCCCAACCCACACCACCAATGCCAGCATGACCCGGATTACCACGGGAAGAGCCATCCGAGTTGATTTTTAGGACCCCAAGAGGAGGGGTCCATTTTCCCTCTCTATTCACCTTTGGGGTAGGATGCCTACCTTTGTTGCGCAAAAGTTGCCGTTGCGGAGGAGGAAGATGAAGACGATTACAACAACCAACCTCACGAGGGTCCACTAGAATAGTCATATCACACTTAGCCGCAATAGTTTCCCCTAAAGAGTGTAGGATTTTCCACCATAGGTGAGGGGCCACCAACAATGAATCCTGAAAAATCCACCTATTCCTCTCCAACCACAGGTTCTAGAGAATAAAGGAAGGACCAAGAGCCCAAGCAGCCTGAAGAAAGGGGGTAGAAACGGGGGCCCTACCCCACCGTTCCCCAAATTCCGCCAAAGAGGAAGCATGCCAGCAAGCCATATTCCACACCTCCCACCAGAAATGCCAAATCTCCCTAGCATAGGAACAATGGAAGAAGATATGGGAAACACTCTCTTCACAACCATGACACAAAACACACATGGAAGGGCCTTGGAACCCACGCTTACATAAATTATCCCAGGTAAGACACCGGTTGTGAGCCACTAACCACATAAAGAAGTTGCACTTGGGCCATGACAACTTATGCCAAACATACTTCCACCAAGGGACCTCAATGTCCCCAAACAATTGCCTACCTAATTGTTTATAACCAGCTGCTATAGAGTACTTTCCAGACAAATCTAAACCATCCCAAGCCAAGACATCAGGTCCCCTCAAAGAATTACAAACACGGGAGGCCAAGAGTTGGGAAAGCTCACGCCTATCCCCCTCAGACCCTCCAGGTGGCCACTCAGAAGGATGCTTCCAGCGAAAACTTACAACCAAACCACCATGTTGAGCCACCTTATAATGCTCCACAGTATCCCAACCACTCGCAAGAAAAACATCACTAAGGGGCTAGAGGTGAGGAAAAGAAGAGAGGATAGCAGGGTGACCATCCCAAGAATCTGACCAAAAAAGAGCCTGAGACCCCGAATGATAGATCCAGAAAAGTGCACACTTAATCAACTGTGCCCCCACTTTTAAAGTATGCCAAATCATAGAACCACTCCATTCCAAAGGATATCGAGGGACCTCAAAAGAAGCAATACCCCAAAGATATTTATGGTTGAGAATATGAGCCCATAACTGATGTTGACTGGTACACCATCGCCACTAAAGCTTGGCAGCAAGAGCTTTCCCATTCAAAATAGCAGAGCGTAAACCAAGACCACCCTCCTACCTTGGTCTACACACAGAATCCCACTTAACCAGGCTCCACTTAGAAGAAAAGACATTACCACTCCAAAGAAATTGACGTGAAAGAGCATCAAACTCCTTAAGGAAATACATAGGAGCCACTTGAACAAAGCACCTATAGATGGGAAGGGCCTCAATAATAGATTTGAGGAGAGTCACTCTAGTAGCAGTAGATAACCAACGATGAGTCCAATGAGTAACCTTCCGCCTAAGCTTATCAAGCAGTAGCTGCCAGGAGGACCTAGGTTGTCGACCAACAGCAAGGGGAATACCCAAGTAGAAAAAGGGAAGAGACCCAATTTGAAACCGCAGTATAGCAGCAATCCACCGCTGGATAGATTGAGGAGTATTAAAGAAGAAAGTAGAATACTTCTGCTCATTGACTTTCTGGCCCGAAGCCGCAAGATAGATGTCCAAAGCTTTCCTGAAGGATTCAGCCTCCCTAATACGAGCCAGTCCCATAAAAGAGGTGTCATCCACAAATTGGAGATGAGAAAGCGTAGGCAATCCCATCCCCCACTGCCATCCCTGAATCAAACCTTGAGAAACCCAAGAATTGAGAAGCCGGCCCAACCCCTCCACCATAATAATAAACAAATAAGGAGAGAGCGGGTCCCCTTGATGAAGCCCCCTAGTAGCCCCAAAAAGATTAGATGGTTCCCCATTCACAATAACCGAAAAGGACGAAGAGGTCACACAACTCAAAATCCAACTCACCCAGTCAGAGGAAAAACCAAAGGCCAACAGAATCTTCTAAAGAAAACTCCATTTAACTCTATCATAAGCTTTTGCCATATCCAACTTGATAAACATAGACCTATCCTGAGAGGTTGCCATGGAATGAATGACTTCAGACGCAACCACCACCCCATCCAAAATTTGGCGACCAGCCACAAAGCCGCCTTGCTCCTCAGAAATTATAACAGGAAAACAAGATTTAAGCCTCTCAGCAATCAACTTTGTAATAATCTTATACACCACATTACAGAGCGCAATAGGTCTAAAGAGATCAAGTCTGTCAGCACCTTCCTTCTTAGGAATGAGAACCAGAAAAGTAGCATTCAGGGCACGAAGCATTTGCTTACTATGAAGAGACTCTCGAACCACTTTCAACAAATCCAGCTTTACAGTATCCCAAAACTCCTGGAAAAACTCAACAGGGAAACCATCAGGGCTAGGAGCTTTCCCCTTGTTCATCCCAAACACCACCGCCTCCACCTCCGACAAAGTCACACGGTGAATAAGGGAAGCATTCAACTCATTAGAGATTAAAGAGGGAATACAAGCAAGGACCCTATTCTCATCATCCTCAGTAGGTAGAGAATCCTCAGTAAACAGATTAGAGTAGAACTGACGAGCCTCTCTAGACAAATCTTGTTGCAAAGAGATTGAAAGGCCCTCAAAGTTAACCAGAGAAGAAATAAAACACTTATTCCGACGAGCTTGCACCAAATGATGGAAAAAATTCTTATTCCTATCACCCTCTTGAAGCCAATCAATCCTAGCCTTTTGTTTCTAGAAAATCTCCTCACGAAGCTCCCATTCCTCCACCAGTTTCAAAGCCTAGGCCTCAGCATGCCCAAGAGCCTCTGAGAAACCCAAATCCCGAATCTGGCAGGTAATAACAGTAAGGCGGTCCTGAGCTTCACTTTTTCTGGCTCGAAAATTACCAAAACATGACCTATTCCATCGCTTAAGATGAAACTTAACATATTGTAGCTTCTTAACCAGAGAATACATAGCTGACCCATATGTGGGGGCACCATCCCGCCACCACTAAGCAACCAAATCACCCAAAGATGGATCATGAAGCCACATTAGCTGGAATTTGAAAGGAGGATTCTTAGGATTTGGAAAAGTTGAAGTCGAAAGCTTAATAGGCCAATGATCAGAGCCACACTAGTCAAGAATCTCAGAGCAAATGACCAAGCTGCCTCTAACCCAAGAGCAAGATACAAGGAAGCGATCAAGCCGCTGGGAGATCGCGTCAGACCCACTTCTTCTATTATTCCAGGTGAATATACCATTAGAAGGTTTTACATCCACCAGAGCAAGAGAATCCACATTAGTTCGAAATAGATCTGAAGCAGGACCAAGCCTAGGGAGCCCTCCCCTTTTCTCCTCTAAGCTCAACACAACATTGAAATCACCAGCTAAGATCCAAGGCAGAAAGGGTGCACAAGACCTAACATATCTTATATGAGCCCAAAGCTAGATTTTACCATGGATGTCAATCGGAGCATAAACATTACTAACCAAAATAGTCTCACTAGAATCCAAAATCGAAGCCACCACAGAAATAGCAGACTGGCTAGAAATCCACCAACGAGGAACAACTTTACGAGGATCCTAGAAAAGAGCTAGACCCCCAGAGGTTCCTCTAGACCCAATACACTGACACTGGCCACAAAACCAAATGCGAGGGGCATGTTGAAGCATGAGGTCCACCTGAAGCTTAGTTTCCTAAACATAAGATATCAGGAGAATGAACAAAATCAAATCTTGAATAGCCTTTTGACGGGAGGTGCTATTCAACCCCCTTGCATTCCATGAGAGAATAATCATGAGGAAGGTTGAGAGAAGTGGGCCTCAAGGGTCTTCATAGACCCAGATTCTACCAATAGATCCCCAGTAGATTTAAGCTTGTCTGCATCCTTCTTACGACCAGCTTTCGAAGAGCTTTCAAAATGCCCTTTTTTGAGAGGGCGTTGCAGCACCCCCAAAGCAGGACATGATCCTCGACCTTTAGTAGAAGAGAAGACTACCTTAGCTAAATCTGCTAAAACAATATCATCCTGCACCTCAGCAGAGGCCCCTAGAGGCTCTGAAATCCCTTGCTCCAATGTCGGAGAAATATTCTGAACAACCATTGCTTTGTCAAGCCCTGTATCCAGCCCACTATCCATACCAGTGGCCCCAAAAGAAAGCTCAATAGGAATCCCTTCCTCTAGAACCTGATTATCTAGGACCTCAAACCGATTGAACCCTTGATCATTCTGTCTATTCTTATAGGCCTGCTTCTGGCCCCTCCCTTTATTTCTCTGCTTAACAGGGACAAAGCCATCCTTATCAGGCCCACTCACAACCACAGACGCCTTACCATTATCCCCCTTCTCCACCGAAGGCCCAGAAGAGGGAGAAGAGGAAGCCCCTGCAACTTTGGGAACCCAAGGACACTGGCGCTGAAGGTGTCCATACTCGTGACAAAAATGACAATGGAAAGGAAGGGACTCATAATCAAGCGGTTGAATCCATGAGGCAGAGCCAATACAAATTTCCAAAGAATTCGGAAAAGGGTTATTTAAATCAATTTCAACACAAATGCGAGCATACGAGAATACCTTTTTATCCAGAGTATTTTGAGCAATGGCAGTTGGCTTCCCCAACAAAGCAGTAATCTGGTGCAAAATATCCTCCCTCCAGAACTCCAGCGACAGCTATGGAAGACGAACCCAAACAGGAACCCATGTAGGAAGATCCTCTATCGCATTAAAACTTCCATGCCAGGGTTTAATGAACAAGCCAACATGATTGTAAAAATACGACCCTCCCTCAAAAACACGATTACAATCTGAGATGCAAGAAAAATCGACCATGAAATACCCATTTACAGCCACCAAAAGATCAAAATCACCTTCCACCTGCCAGGCTCGACGAATCCAAGACTCTAGCGCCGAGAGAGTGACATGAATACCCAAGAACTTGCAGATTAGAATATGTTGGCTCCAATAAGCAAAGTCTTCCTGAACCGATTCGGGAGAAATAACCAAAACAGGGCGATCGGGACTCCGAGGCAAGCACCTGTTCACTTTCTTGAGCTTAGAGCTCTCACCCACAAAGGTCGACCGACATTCGAAAGATGTATGGTCACGCCAAAGTATGAGAAGATTTTTCTCTCAAAGAATCACAAGAGATTCTTTGAAGCCTCACATATCCCACTCCAAACCCCTCCCACACCGCTTCCAGCCTCACCGCACCACCACCCACGAACCACAACTCGCAGCTGACACCCTTCACCCACACACAAACCCCACTACATCCCTTCTTCACTCCACACACAAAATCCCACGCTAGTAGCTCTCCCCACACAAACCCCCACACAACAGCGCCACAGCAAAAGTACCCTTCATGCTAGCCGAGCGCCACCAAGAAGGGCACAGCAGTGGGATTGCACAGGGCTGACCTCACCGCATCCTTACGTGCCGCTGCAACCTCCCCACCAAGTAGCTTGCACACAACACTATCCTCTGAATCCATTCCAATCCACTGGCACTTATCATCTTCACATAAAGATTTATATAATCCTTATTGAAAGTGATGACTTTAATTTCTTGAAACTCATAGTTCTTTTTCTATACTCCTCCATGATTTGTTTATTATCCCTTTCTTGCAGATCTAGAATTGTTCTTTCTTTTGTTCATGCTCCATAATTTTTTCTAAGACCCTTTCTTGTAGGTTTGAATCTAGTATACCCATATTGTTTTGGTTCCATCATCTATTTTTCTATCTCTTTAGAAAATTTCTCTAACTCTTTTTTTGGAATTATAGATCATTTTTTATTTGATATTTGTGTCTTAACTCCCAAGGTTCATTACATAAGAAGAAAATTGTATTTATTCTCAAATTATTTCTAGTATCTACATTCATCTTCTTTGTAATAATTGGTAGTGTGGTCCTTTAGTGGATGCATGATGTCCCTTCTTATGCGATCCTTCCTTTGAGTTGTTCAAAAATGGTGCTTTCAAAATTATTTATATGTCAGTACTAGTGGCTCTTCCTTTTTTGTATTTGTCCACACTTTGTTTTTATCCATTTTAGTTAGTTTGGGAAAGAAAAATCTATACATTTTTGAAATAATAAAGTTGTCAAGTCAAATATTTTGATAGATTATAGTAACTTACAAACCATAAAATTAATTTCTTCTACTAATGATCTCAATGGAATTCCTTGAAGTATAGAAAGATAATGTCTCTTTGAATCCCTCTAGGTAGAGTTTCATATATATTGAAGCTAGCAACAAGATATGACAACTCCATGATTTATAGGATGACAAGATCGCAACTTTTATACCATTGCAATAACCCTAATGATTATTTTATGTAAAAAATTAGATTTAAATATTTTAACTGTGACTTGTAAAACCCCATATTTCTTTACAATTTATACATCGACATTCATAACCCTAATGAATAATTGTGTTAGTGAAGAAAGATAAAATTTAGAAATTTTCTTACTATTTCAATGAATTAGTAGGGACAATAGTTACAATATTAACAAAAAAATTGTAACTACATTGTTGGAATCCTCAATAACTACAAATCATACAAACTTGATGTAGCTATGATTCACCAAGATAAAAATTCATTAATGGCCTTAGAATGAGATCATTCTATAGGTCCAAAGGGGTTTCATCCTCTAATTGTCAAAACCAAATGGTTTTCATCTTATGATCTCCAATAAATCTAAGGGTTTTTATCCTCAAATTTGGTTGCTAGTGGCTCTAGAGCACATGCATTTAGAATAATTAAATGAAAGTATGTAAAATATGAATATTAATCTTCAATTGGATGTGTTCACTCTTGATATCCTTCCAATTAATTATTGGTATGTGATTTTTCCAAAATAACAACTAAGATTACATAAAGAACAAGGTATTAGAGGATGCAACCATCACATTAATGAAAGCATAGCTATATTCCATTGGGGGCATGGATGTGGTAGCCACGACTACCCCCCTCCCCAAAAACCAATAAAAAATTTAATTTCATATATATATATTTTACTCCTTTGTTTTAAAAAAAACCAGAGCACATGAAATCCTCTGTTATGGTAATTTCCAGAACATGATTTTTGTGCCAAAAAATTTTAACAGGAAAAACAAAAGAACTTCCCAAGATAAAACAAACCCAAAAATGAATGAAAGAAATATATGTATATCCATATATATATATACGGAATATATACCTAAAATTTCCATTTTATAGTCAAATTGAACCAATTTTCTACAAAAAATTTACAATAAAACTAATTTTCAAACATAGTTTCCTGATTTCAATTTCTAACTTGATATGAAACATTTCAACTCCTAAACAAAGGTTTTCTTATTTCATTTTGTTCCTCTTCAAACTTTCTATTGTTAAACTTGAAAGGTTTTTTTTGTTTTTCTACAAACATCTAAATTTCTTCCATGATTCAACAGGGTTTTAAAATTTGTTTCCAAACAAGTTTTCAATATTGAAGATCCTAAATTTCAAAACAATAAAAGCAAAACAAGAGAGAACCTATTGGAAACTTGAAGAAGAAGAGATCTGGTGTTGAGCTGCAATTTTCAATTTGCCAAAATTCCTCCAAAGACTTCACTCCAAATCCAAAATGCATATCCAAAAAACAAGAAAGCCTTCATTTCTTTTTACAGCAATATTTTCCTCCAAAATGAAAATATCCCCACTCTCATCAATTTTTCCCAAATTTAGTCAACTCCCCAAAATATCCCATCCACCATAGTTATTTCTCCCTCTATGAATTTTGAGATATTTTGTTTTTTTGAAAATTTAAAACCAAATTTCTTTTCAACAAGATTTTAATACTTAAAAAAAAAAAATCTTTTTCAAAAGGAATTTAAACTTTTTTAATAATTTCTTTTCATTTAAGAATTTACAACTTCTAAAATTTTCTTTTCCCAAATACTTTAACACTTTTAATTTCATGCACTTTTTCAAAACAACATGAACCATTTAATTTATTCACTCCACAAATAAGTTTAATTAATCAATTCAACACAATTAATTTAATTAATCAATAAAATAAATCTAATCTAAGATTAGATTATTTTATTAATTAAATTAAATTAATTAATAAATTAAATAACATTTCTAACATTATAACTAGATTTATTTAATAAACAACTTAAATACATAAAGCCATTTATTTACCTTTTCCAACTTGCAATAAAATAAAATCAAGGAGAGATGAACAACAAAGAAGCAACTTAACCTAACTAAAAACCCAACGACACACTATGACTAGGGTGATGACTTGGCACAGAAAACCTAGCTACTATCTCCGAATCGATTACTGTTGGCCAATGGACACACTCAACCCTGTAAAACCAGGTGGAGTCGATGTCTTGTACCTGTCAACCTACGAACAAAGAGTATATCAAACATGCATATATATAACATAATAAACACACTGTGGAAGTGAAATCACGTATTCGTAGGGCACTCACAAGCGAGTGATGCGATCTCATCCCCCTCACCAATACACTCATCATGGACTGACAGTTCCATGATAACAATTATCTCATGCAATAACATGTTACAATAACTAATCATCATTACACCAATTAAAACATGTCAAATAATGCATCAGATAAGATACATCACATCACACAAATAAACTATCGCTCTATAAATAGCGATCAAATCGCACACGCATGATAAAGCATCTCAATAACCAAAAGGCACATCAAAGCAAACAAGGACACACTGTCCAGCCAGAAAGCAAAACAAAGGGGTATTATAACTTCATTTGGTGAGGGAGTTCCAGTTTATTCTCGTATGATCCTAGTTTTTGGCCTTTGGGGGAGATCCAAATTCTCAATCAACCCTATCTTCTATTTTATATTAGTAGCCATGTTATTCTTTGGTTGAGGTTGATACTCTTGCTTGGGGACATGATCCTCAAGGAGCTTATTTAACTTATCATGGGAATTGGATCTCTTAGACAATAAAAAAGTAGTAGAAGGACTTCCCTTGGTGGAAAAAAGTTTTGTTGGCCTAAATGTAAATGTAATTTCTTTTTTTTGGTTACTTTACCAAAATAAATGTCTTACTTAGGATAACATAAGAAAGATAGGTTTCTAAGGTTCTTCTAAATGTGTTCTCTATGGTGTTAATGGAGAGTGTGTCTTCATCTCTTCGTTCAATGTTCATTTTCTAAGAGTCTTTGCAGATAGTGGTGGAACATGTGGAACCAACCTCTTGTTAATGCTAATTTTCTATCTAATTTTTGGGCTATTTTGGGACATCCTCTTGATTCTTCTTTTTTTTTTTAGTGGCATGGGATATTGGTCACATCTTTATTCTTTAACAAATTTAGTTGGAAAGAAATCATCAAATCTTCCAAGGTTATTAGAATCTTATTAGGTATGTTTGGTAGATTATTTTAGGTTCAATAAAAAACTTTGGAACCTTAGAAGTGTTTTGTGGACGGATTCTTAGCATCCTATGATGTTCAAATTTTGTAGCACCTTGATTTGGACCATTTGATTAGATCTTCTCCTTTTGGCTCTAGGCTCAAATATTTTAATAAGGTGAATAGAGTAGATCAATGGTCTCCTCCTCCTTCAATTTTTTCATATCAACATTGATGGTTTTTCTTATGACAATTTAGGCACTGCTATGGAGATAGTTGGAGTTAGATAGGATAGTGTTTGTTTGGTTCACTTATTTTTCTCTATTGCTACAAGGATTGGCACTAATAATTAGATGGAGGCTTGGGCACTCCTTGTGGATCTTATGAAAGCTTGTGTGCTAGGTTGGAAGAAGATAATCTATGTGATGGATTCTATGATTTTGGCTTGTATTATGAATAATGAAAGGTTTCAAGAATATTCTTGGAGGTTGGCATCTTATATTGAATAAATTCTTCACCTTTCATAAAATTTTGGGTGTCTTCTTTATTCATATAACTAGAGGAGGGAATGTTGTTGTATACTATTTTTTCCAAATGGGCCTTTGATGTTAATCACACTTGGAAGGTCAATATTGGTTGTCATTTTCTTCTACTCAATCTTCATAATTTCTTTAGCTCCTTTACAATGATTTAGTTTGATCCTTCTTGTATGTTGTTCTTCAAATTTTTATGTTTGATTGGTTTCATAGTTTCTTTGGGTTCTAAGAGGTGGTGGATTAAAGTGGAAAACCTCCTTGAATTTTCACCCTTTGGGATTTAGTAACAACTATTGCTCTTTGGAAATCATTTTCTAATTTTTATGATGAACCTTAAATAATATATTTATCTTTTTTCCAAAAGAATAGCCATAATGAGATTATCTCATGAATTAGGTAATGCATAAATTAAAGTAATATTTATCAATTTCTTATATTTCTACATCTATGGAAGCTAGTTCACTCACTCAAACATTAAAATTATTCATATGATTAATTATAGAGTATCCTTCATTCATTTACAGCTAATATAATCATTGCATTAGAAATAACTAATTTACAAGACACTTAGTATAATACAATTCATTAATCTTATCCCATTAAGATTTAGTAGTCTTTTCACCTAATACTATCAATATTAAATAAAAAAGACAAATTAATTGTACTCATTACCTTTCTATCAATTTTTTACCCATGTATCTTTACTCATTCTATTTAGCAAATTACCTAACGTAGTAATTATCATAATCAACTAATCTCTCTCAACTAAGAGATGCCCCATCTTCAATTTTCACATCTTGAACTGTTGACTCATAAATTTCTCAATCTCCACCCTTAAAGTGTTAACCATAACTAACCATTTTCAAATTTGATTTCAAAGCTCATTCAAGTGCTCCTATTTTAAATAATAATAATAATAATAAAAAAGGTGTCTTCTCCTTTGCAAAGTCAAGATAAATAAAGCTTAATACCAAATGGTTTTACAATGCTTATTCCACAAATAAGAGCTATTTAGACTAATGAAACTTAATGATCTAAAACTACTATATGCCTTAAAATGAGAATTAAAACAAGATATAAAGAAGATAGATGATATAAATAACAACACATAACACAACATATATGGGGAAAATCTCTCTAGTAAAAAACCTCACCACCAAAAGTAGACTTTAGTATGTTACTTAAAAACAATTCTTATAGTACAATTAGATTCTCTACTAATGATGTAGGTCATGTGTGAACACTTTTACACTTCTACAACATTCTAATACTTAGCCTAAAAATTGAAATCTACAAGACCTTGCAATATAATCAAACCAATGTTAATCCACTATTTCAAGGCATTCATATATAGATTTTTTCCATCTTATAAACTACTTGTTTCAACAAAACCATAGGCTAATTCCAACACCCCTCATGAGTAGTCAACAATCTTGAAATAGAATGTAACTCCTAATGTGTAAGAGTTTTCCTTTCAATTGTCCAAATTGGGTGCTCTAATTTGGTGCCATTTAAAGATGTTCTTACATGACATAAATACATAAAAGTGCAACCTTTTATTTTACTACTCAACTAGTTAAACCTAGCAATCCAACTTGGAAATGTAACTTGCCTTCCGATATTTTTCATATGCACTATCCAAAATAGGTAATAGAAGACACTCAAGTATAAGTCTAGTTTGTAAACCCCTAAGTTCTTACATTTTTTATTACATCCATCATTACCACTTGGACAAGTGTCATAGTATTCCATACATAGATTTTTCTAGATTCATTATTGAGATACCTCATTCTGGAATATCGGGTTGGGACAGGACGGGTTGGGATTTGGGATTTGTATCGACATCCCGGTAGCCTCCGCACTTTTGTAGACTAATGGAAGGTAGAAAGGCCACAAGTATGTCGGCAGATGCGTGACCGTCTTCATAATGAGAGAGAGTTTCACGGCTCCCACATGAGTCACCCTATGAACCCGGTGCACCTCCGAGTTGGGAGGAAAGGGGCATACAGGATAGCCATAGATGGACCAGCGCCTCAGGTTAGGAGGAAAACCGCGAGATAGCCCATGTATGTAGGACTATGTGATGACGCTCTCCCTAGTTGCCCATGTGTTTTATTTTATTGTGATTTCCTACAGAGTAGGTTATAGGAGTTGGTTTAGATTGTTGTTTGAATTGTTTTAAATTGATTTATGATTATTGTTTTTATACATCTCTAGTATACTTTGTGGTCTTGTATGATCTCATTTATATTTGATTTACGATCTTGTATTTTTATGGTACTGTGATATGATGTTATTGTTTGTTCATTGTAATTTGGAGTATTGTGTTATGGATCTATGTTGGTACTTCTTGTATGTTTGTACTTCAGTTGACAGTCTTGGTCAGAGTTACTTCTCTTTCACCTCTTAGCACGGGGGTGGTCGGGTGGAAAGTGCTCCGCACACCGTTGGGTTCCCCATCAACGTTCGTTGGCTCAGTCTCATCCTTTTGAAGATTTGTACCAGTTGATCTCTATGCATTTTGATAATCTTGTATTTTGTATTCATCCCACATGATTGGGAATCATGATGTAAACTATATGGGTATGATGTATAAGTTGAAAGATGTTGTAATGTAATTTCAACCTTGTATCCTTATTTGGCTATGAGATTCTTTATGGTTTTACCTTATGATGGACACTATGTATATATATATATCTAATGTTGTCATTAATAGTTCCTTTTGATATCTTATGAGTTGATGTTTTGTAATGTTTATTTCGATGTGACCTCGTGTGTCCCAAAGAACATAGTCGGTTATGTTATTTGTATTGTAATGAAATGAAGTATATGTGTAGGTATATGATCATTTAATATTTGGTATATTGATTATTTGTTTTTCTTTAAAAAAAATTGCATTCTTTATTTGATTGTTCTTTGGGGTTTTGCTTTCGTGAGAGTTACCCTAAATAGAAAATATATATCAATGAGATAACAATGAAACACACACAAACCTCAAGGTGAGGTCTAAAATATGAATATATAATTAGAAATCATAGATTTAAAATTCTTAATTGTATTGAAGGTATATCCCTAAGGTTAGTAATCTACATGGAGAAAAAAATCAAATTTTTTTTTTTTGTTCTTTTTTGTGACATCCCATTGACCTCACTTTAAAATAAAATAAAATTAGCACTTGAAAATTCGCTCTTAAATTTATAAAAAATATATCCAACTAATTTTAAAAAATAAAATATGAAAAATATAAACTAAATTAAGAGTTTCACGTTTCATTAGTTTACATCATTTTAAAATTCAAAACATATATATCACTTTTAGGTGGTCAAATTTGAAAAATTGTATTTGTATTGGCCATTTCCTTTATAAAAGTGACATAGATATGCACTTTTACCCTATGATAAATTAAAACAATTAAAATTGTTGTTTTAGGAAAGTAAATGCAAAGGTGGAATTTATTTAGCTCTATAACTAAAGTGAGTGAATAAATTTAATGATACACATTAAGCCTAGTACTTTGGGACACAATAACAAATTCAAACACTCCTTTTTCCTTAGATTATGTGTAAGACTATCAATTTTTCTAGGTTGAATCTACTATTATGTGTCACTTTCACTAGCACATATCTATTTTGTAGCTCATAGATATGATCTTACTGAATATGTATTTCCATTTTCTGGTTTGCTATAATCTCCACTTCTTGTTGATCATCAAGGACTAAAGATATTTTACAATACCTTAAAGAGGTCATTGGATCGCTAGGGGCAAACTCTCCTAGGTCACCCACTAGAGAGAATAGATTTATGATATGTAAGCATGCAAATGTTTTAGATAATGATAATAAAAAAAATATTGTTCCCTTTTGTGCACCGATTGAAGTGTTTCTCTCTTAATATGCATTTCTATTCTTTGGTTTGCTATAATCTCCACTTCTTGTTGATCATCAAGGATTATAAATATTTTACAATACCTTAAATAGGCCATTGGATCATTAGGGACAAGTTCTCCTAGGTCACTCCTTGGAGAGTCTTGATTTACGATCATACTAAAAAGTGATAGGCATTAGGTAAGCATGCAAATGCTTTACATGATGATTATGAAGCAAATAATGTTCCCTTTTGTAGGCCAATTGAAGTGTTTCTCTATTAAATGCTCCTTATGTGAATGCTTGATACTTCTAGGATATGAATTAATGTCAAAATGAATGTCTTTAAACATCTCTAATATAACAATAATCATTTGAAATGAGTATCAAGTTGATTTATAGAGAAAACAAAACAGTTGGTCAAAATTTAAATTTTAACTTTTGAATATTAAAGATTAGATTTGTTAGTGAATTGATTTTGTGCATGTAAAATTGACCTATGACAAAGGAAGTTGTAGAATCAAAATAGAGAATGAATGTCCAAATATAAAGAATATAATAAATATAATCGTTTATATTTGTATATAGAGACTTTATAGAAAGAACATAAATAGTAATATTAATTAATTACCAAGCACATTTTAAATATTTGTAGTCTAAGTCATTTTAGGTTTTCAAAGATCGCCGAACTATTTGAATTCACGGGTGCCTCCTTTCACACTGCTCACTCTGAGACCTTGTTGATCAATGTTGAAATAGGTAGGTGACCGGCCAAACAGGTGTTCAGTATAGAAAGGTAGTGGTATTCTAATTTCTAGTCTTTGATTTGTGTTTTCATGGAATGCAGCAGTCTCCAGCTATTTGAAGTCTGTATTTTGTCACATGTCAATATAATTACAGTGACATGAGAAACGACTATTGAGATTGGAAAAGACGTTTGGCCGGTTGTCTGATGTCTATGTTTAAGGTACAGAATAAAATTGCATGCAAGTCTTGTACTGAAGCATCTTCCAGTACTAGAATTGCCTAAACTTGCGCAAATTTCCTCTCAGAAATGTTGTCCAGGGTAAAAATGGCGCAATTGAGTGCAGTATTATTGGACATGCGTGGACAAGAAATGGATCACGACTGGATTCTATTCCGTGTTGTTGGATATGTGTAGACAATAAACGGATCTTCACAGGATTCTATTCCGTGATGTCTGGATTCACATTTGACTGTAAATGAAATTCAAAATGTATGGCGATTTTGATTTTTAATTAGTTAATAAAGACCCGTGAGATGTGCATCATGACTGTTGTATAGATAATATATTTTTTATATACTTTAGATTCTATGACTGTTGGATAGATAATATTTTCTTTTTTATAATTTAAAATTTTATGATTGTTGGACTTTAAATTCTAATCTTGAAATAAATCTATCAATATGTCTTTTTTAAATAGTCATTTTTAATATTAATGTTTTTAAATTAAAAGAGGGGTAAAAATTTATTCAAACCAAAAAAGAGCAGTACAAAGCAAGGACATTACACACCCCTCTCAATCTCCACTAAGTGGTCCAACTTTTGTGACAAATCCAGGGGTAGTTGACCCCTTTCCACAATATTCCAATTTTGCAAATGATTAGAAACCCATCTAACCAAACAATTTGCAACCCCATTGCATTCTCTAGGAATGTGACAGAAAGTAACCGATTCCAAGAAAGCACACAGATTAAGAATCTGTATTATAATAACAACCAAAAGCCAACTGACATATGTGTCAAAATTAAATTAGTTTTAATAGTTGTGAGAACATTGGTTGATTTAATGCCCAATATCTTTGACACTATAGCACTATTAGTTGTGACTTTAAAGTTGTTAGTGTTGAACATGAGTAATCGTAATGAGTGAAATGTATCCCTTATATTTAAAAAGCAATGAATCATGTGGGCATACTAATAAAATATGGCTTAAAGCACAACTATTAATCTACACTTGTTTTGGAGTCTTTTTGGATACCTCAACAAAAAGCATGTTGGTGTGACATCATATTTGATGATGTGGATTTGAAGCCTTAGTTATAAGAAAGGGCATTTCCAAGTAAGCCATCATAAAAAAGATTTGAAATTACAACATATGATTTTAAGAGGCACAAAGTTAGGGTGCTCAACTACTAGGTCCTCTCCCCTATTTTAGTATTGATCTTACTTCTATAAAACAAAAAATTGGACAATGTTCAATGCTTTTCATTTTTCAATTTAGCATTTGTGTATAATAATATGCGAGTTTCTCAATTATTTTTTCATTTTAATCTCATTTTAGGATATATTAATGTTATTAGATGTTTTTCTATTATTTTTGATATTTTTTAGTGTAAATGGTGATAGAGATAGCATTTTGAAGTGCTCAAATATGTGTTTTCAATTTTATGATAAGGCTATGATATTGATATTGTAGTTTTTTCTCTTTCTATATATGATATTAATTTTGTATGTTAATGGTATGATAATTTTGGTTTAATTTTTTATTCTGGTAGTTACATTCCCTCAAAGAAATCTTTGATTACTTGAGATACACACATTTGGGAATTGTTTGGGTCACCATTGCTTTTTCTATTTTCCAACAAAAATCCCAACAATTGTATTTATACTTCTAATCTTCTCTAGCTGAATTGGTTCATGTGAAACACCCTTCTAGTGTTGCCTTTACTTAAGGTCCTCGTCTAGATCAATCTTTGAAACTTCCCAATACCTCTATCTAGGATTTCTTAGAGAAAATCATCCAAAAATTGTAATATTTTATCTAACATGAGCCATAATGAAGGTTCTAATTTACTTGATCACATTTTTGTTTTGTATTGAGGTGGACCTCACCATTGATCTCAAAGAATATCTAGAGATTCAATTTGATACCTACTAATTTTCACAAAAGGAGACCTACATTAATCTTTTAACCACCTTTTAATATTCCAATCCCCTATTTATAAAATTAGGGACTACTAGTATCAATTATGCTAGGAATTTGGGTAAGTGCAAGAAGTTGGGTCCACAAAATGTTCAAAAAATGGAAGTGTTTTTCTTGATTTTCAAAATTTGTCATAGTTGGATTGAAAATTTGAAGCACTTACACATTGAATCCTAAAAACATTTAGCAATATAAAATTTAATAGTTTGAGTCTAGTTTTAAAATATGTAATTTATTCTAATACCCAAATGATACAAAATATTTTTTAATAGGCATGCATTAAAACAACTTTTTAAAAGTCACTTTTTTAGGACCATACCATGCATGTGTACAAACACCATTTTTTGACCTAAATAAAGGTATTTTTCTAATTCATTTTGGGAAAATATGTCTATTATAATGAATATTGATGAGGATATTTTTATAATTTTTTTCTAAATATTTTTATTGGCCCTAATTGTTGGTTTTTAAAAACCTTGTGTACAGAGCCATAACTTGTCCTTAACTTATCATTTTTTGATTTTTTTTTTCTCATTGTGTAAAATAATTATTTATAGATTGATTCCATGCAAATTTTTTAACAAGAAAACTAACAAATGAAAAGTTATTAAAAAAATGAAAACTTGACATTTTAAGTTTATGGACTAGTTTCCTCATAAATTAACAAAAATATAGAAAAAATAATTCAATCATAAAAAAATTACATATTTGAAAACTAGACATTGTCATATATAATGGGTTTTAATTTCATAAAACAATTCTAAAAAAACATCATCAACCATATTGCCAAAGTTTTTTTCTTGACATTGTCATGACCATGTACTTGTAGGTCCAAGGCTAAGGGTTGGGTTACCATGCCTTTTATGAGCCTAAATCCAAATGAAAAACATGTATTATGAGTTTCAAACTTTTTGGAAGAAGTACCCACTTTAAAATGGGAACCTATTCTAAAAAATGCATGGGTACTTGTTTTAAAGCTAAAAAATGACACTTCCCCTGAATGTGGACCCAACTTCTTGCACTTATCCATTTGGATGATAATACACAAGTGAAAGATAAATGCATTGCATCTAGTAATTACTATTTACACTATGCAACAATATCAACTACTAAAGTTGATTTTTTTCTTTTCAAAATTGATAGAACAGTATATATGGAAAACTCTACAGAAGAGATGGATGCCTAAAACTCCCATTCATTGATTTGAATTCCACCCTTCTTTACATTTTATAAAATGAAACTAAAAAAATTTAGTGAACTACTAACTATGGTTCCCATTGAAAATTGAAGAGTTGCCACACCCATGTCCTCCTTAGAAGTTGAAATTGATAGCTAGATGAGGATAAAACAACTAAAAAATCAAAATTAAAATTAAGAATTATTTAATTTTGGTACCCCAACTTGTTGGGGTCATAAATCCTAGTATGCTAGGCAAAAATTTACCTTATTGGATGCATTGGAAATAATTCCAAGAGATATAGCTTGAGTTTCATTGAGGGTTGCCTCCTTTAACAATTTGAGGACCAAATATACTCTAAAGGACTTTAAAAATGCAAATTAACTTGCAGATGTAGAAAATACCAAATTAATAGATTTCAATTTTTTCTTAGATTTTTCCAAATGCTCCTAGGTCTT
>VDFB02232985.1:0-12543 GCA_007258455.2 Sequoia sempervirens
AAATCTATTGGGTGAAAATTTGAAATTTCAATGCAGTAGTACTTTTAAATTTTAGGGAAAAAATAAGTAGGTGTCTGTCTGACCACCCAAACCACAATAAACTGATAATATTTTTTTTACAAAATTTTAGATATAATTAGAGGACTCATGTCCCAATGTGATGCATTATTTTTTGTAATTTTTTTCCAAGTAAATAATTAATTATAACTTTTTTATTACAAATTTTAAAAAATATAAAAACTCGTATGTCTGACCACCTTAACTTGGCCAAAACTTCATAAAATTCAATTTTTTTTAATCCTATAGTATGCAAAGCATAGAATGTGATGCATGTTTTGGATTCAAAAAATGTGATACCGTTTGAAAGATATAGATGTTTTTCAATCAACCTATCAATTAGGACATTAGTCGTAATTCAAATAGAAAATGAATAATAATTATTTATTAAATTCAAAGTAAAAAATAGTTTATATTGGTGGAAAGCTGAGAATCTCCTTTAAAAACCCTTTTTGTTTCATCAATTTTGGGTAGAAAAAAGTCGTCAGCCACATGGGCCATCATATTAGTTACATATCGCCACTTTTTGGCCCATCATGATCCTGCACATACCCCGTTATTTTTCAGCACCTCGACACTTTTGACTTCTCCACATGCTGAACATATAGGAGAGTTGTTTTTTAGTGCCCCTACATGCAAACTGATCTCCCAAGTGTAGGAGCACTGATTTTTAGGGCTCCTACACAAAAAGTAGTTTTTTCTTAAAACACTTTGAAATCACTCTGCTTGCATTCTGAACCTTGTTTCTTCACCAATGCTAGATTTTCCATGCAAAATAGCTCATTTGTAATTGCTCTGAATTTCCTACTCACTTCACGCTTTCTAATACTACATTTTTCTCCTAACATCTGTTAATTCATTATTCTTTCAATTCCTATCAAGTTCCCATCAGGTGATCCTTGAAGGTGATATTCCTCTATCTTGGTATTTCTAGATGACAACAAAGAAGCCTCCATCATCTTGTAAGAAAGAAAGAAAAATGAAGTACAAATATTAGGGTGCCTTTTTGCCTACCGTGGTGATCTCAAAGGTGGATGAAATTAAAGACACCAAAATTGGTCATCAAAATCTTAAAGATTTTGTAAAAATAACTTTAAGAAAAATCCCTTAGAAGATAGCCTAAGATCTATTGTCACAACAACTTGCACTTGGTATCTACATTCCCAACTTTTGCTCATAATACAAATTTTGTTCTCCAGGTTGCATATCACTACATCAGAGAAAGAAGAAGTGTAATAGATTCCTTAGGACAAGTAATGATGGGATTAGATCCTAAATTTTTTGATATTGTTTTTCGGGTTCCACACATGGAACAATACACACAAATTTCAATTCAACATGAATAAGAGGTTTATGATCAGGATCCAACTAAGGCTAAGACATTGATTAACACCCAATGGTTGAAAACACCTAGGCCCACTATCTCAAGATGGCCAAAGGGGCTTCCTTGAAGTGATTTTAAAGAGGAAGTTAGGGATATGATTACTCTCCTAAGCAGGGTGAAGGGCTTGCCTAAGTCATCCCATTTTTCAGGAATGGATGTATGAATACATCCACATAATTAGAAGAAAGAAATCACATATGGATTGGGGGACTCAGATCAGTGATGAAATTCATAAGCAGTTGATAAATGTACCAACCACTCTGAAATTATACATGAATTCCTATTTGGTGTATGTTGCTGCTGTAATGAGGGAATTTATAGGGCTATCTACAAAGGGAAATAGACATTCTATACCTATGTATGAGTACTATTATCAGTTGAAATTAAAAAAAAAAATCATCATTTTAGGAGAGTCATAGATGCCTTCTTTGCACCCTTGTTGTTCACTTTTGTTCTGAATCTTGAAAAGAAAAAAGTATTGGATGAGGCCTACAAAGTGGTGAGTAAGGTCAGTTGTATCTTTTTGTAGTTTCTAACTTTCACCTACATGAGATTCAGTTGCTATACTGGGTGTTCGTATATGTTTCCAAAATTTCCCTTAGATAAGTGGATACTAATGGAGCTATGTACATAATTCATTTCAATTCACAAAGAATTCCAAAGAATACACAAGCCAGGTTTCACGTTTCCACTGACAATTGGGAGGTATAACATTCATAGTGTACAAAAATAAAAGTTAGTCTATGCAAAAATGATAATCATGACTATTAGAACATATAAATATAGATTTGACTTTGACTACGGAGATGTGAAGAGGAAGTTGAAGAAGGATCACCGACATTTCTACCATTTTGAAGATAGATGGGAGGATTGCAAAAATGAAGAAGACAAATGTAGAATGGATTTTTGCAGGCTAACAGTAGAGCAGATCAGAGATATTGGTGTAGCTGATCTACTAGAGGTTTTCACAAATCTTGGTGAGATCCTAAATTCTACTTATGAAGAAGATGAGATTTCTAGGAGGCCCTTACCTCCAGTACAATGGTCTAAAAAGGAAAGTGTCTCTATCAGGGAAAGGCTTGCTTCCATCTTTCTCAACACAGTAGAATGGTTGCATAAACATGGTTTCCAAATGAAAGCTTTCAAGAATGAATCAGAAAGAGAAGGAACAGGAGTAGAAACTAGCCAACAATAGGAACTCCACTCAAAAACCAAACAAGTGGATACTCCCTCTTATTCCCAAATAGGTCCTAGAATCAAGTTCACCATTGGTAAAGAAAGTTAAATAGACTATTGAAGAAAAGGAGGCAATAGAATCTAAACCTACACATGTAGAAGGAAAAGGGCCTGCTTCTGAGGAACAAACATCCAAAGAAGAAGAAGAAAACAAAAGCGAAGAGTCTGCAAAAGAAGAAGAGTTTGCAGAAGAGGAAGAGTCTAGAAAAGATGAAGGAGAAAAATAAGGTAATGAGGAGGAACTTGGTCATGATGATGACCAACTTCTATCTCCTCATGAGAATATTGTTGAAGATCTTCCCCGAACATCATCGCCTGTTACTTCAAATATCCCTCATACACCTCCCAATCCTAACACTCCTCCACCTCCTCTTCCTACTTCACCTCCTCCCACATCTACCACACATGCATTGGATGTTTCTATTCCCCCTGTAGTATCAACCATCCTTACCACTCCTCCTATAGTTTCAAACTCACAAACTATTGATGTCTTCTCAAGATCTCCCTCATCCATTCCAAGTTTTTCATCTCCATCTTTTGATATTTTCTTCTGAAGTTGAATTCGATAGATTCATGAATGAGTCTTTGTAGAGTCAACTTGGTTTGTAGTCCACTAGAGCAATCATGACAGATACTACCCTGATTGTTACAATACCAATCATTTCTACAGAAATGGTTGTGACACAAGAGTTGATAGTGAGTCAAGAAGCATATACTTCCTCCCTTCCTCCTTGATTGATCTCTCATGTATTGAAGTGAAAGAAAAAAATTATCTCCCCAGATGAGCTTGATCTTGAGGAGATAGCTACTCCAAAAGCCAAGGAGAAGAAAAAGGAAAAAGTTCATTCAAGGATTCTTGTTGAAAAAATAGGTCACAAGTTTGTAGAGATTGGTCTACCCCCACAAGAAGAAGGTGATGTAAACATGGAGGACTACACTTTCACGATATTCCATCTCAGAAAAGTGACAAATGAAAGTGCAAAGGAAGATGCACAAGTGGTCCTGGATACATTAGCAGGAAGGCTTGACAAGATGGAATAGGCTAGGAATATGTACAAGGAGAAAGCCGAGTGTTATGCAACTATTTTGAGGAACCTTGTAGGCTCTTCAGGGAATGTACAACCTATGGCTATGGTAAGCGTTGAGGAACCAACAATACAATAGGTGGAGAAAATTTCCTTCAAGGGAAAGGTGATGTGTGATTTCATTGATGAAATGATAGAACATGGTTCACAAGTCATAGCTATTGCGGATGACAAGACCACTCAAATAGCCAAGCTAAAATTAGAACTTGATAAAGAAGAAAACATACTTTCCCAAGAGAAAAAAGAAATGGAAAAATGTCTCTCATTTTGGTCATGAATGAAAGATACAAAGTTGAGTAAGTTGGTGGAAGTTGGGGTAATTCATGACAAAGAGAAGTATGTGGAGGTAAGAGAATCTCTCAAGCACTGCATTCAAGTGATAAAATATCTTATTGAAGATATCCACCAACTACAAGAAGATGTCGAAGGACATCGTGTTATCTTAGTAAATGGAATTGAGGAGTTACTAGGTAAGCTCCTTGATGAAAATCATACTTTCCTCCTAGTCAATGAACTTTCTTTGATCTACGAGGAAGTCGTCATGAAGCAAGTGGAGGATGCCAACTTTTCAAAAGATTCCATGCACACCATATGTGATATACAAATTTCTCTTGATAATCTCAAGATACATCTTGATAGATACAAGAATATTCACTCGTCCGCAAGAAGATCAATCACCTGAGTTCACACCATTGTGGATTATATAGTTGGTCCAGATGAGGCATTCATAGTGGACACAAAGAAGAGATATGAAGACTTCCACACCGAATGCAAGGAAACATGAAGACTTATTTCCATCTCTAGTGTTAGATAGTTTTATGCTTTCATTTATGCATTTTTTAAATATTTCTTGACATCTTACATGTCATTTTCCAAGATGTAAGTACATGTAAAAATTGATATTTTTTCCTAAAAATATGGACAATATTTTTGAAGAAGTTGACTTGTTAGGTAAGATTTTCCTAAATTTTCTCACCTCATTTTTCTAGATTTTCTCATCTACTTTTCCTAGATTTTCTCTTTCCTCTCTTTTATAAATATGAGGGGATTCTTTTGTAATCTTGATCTTTTATCTTTTACAATGAAATACTGCCCATTTTGAGAAGAAAATGCATGAAACTTTGTGTTCATCTTTATGAATCTATTTTGATCAATAAAGAAGTGAGTTGCATACCAAATTTTGTGTTGGAATCAATTATCTTTTGGATTTGATTGAGATTGGTAGTGATTAGTGATTGAGATCTAAAGGGCTTTGAGTAAATCCATGTAAACTTTGTGTTGCACTCTTTTATTCAAATTTATGATATTGAATGAATGTTGTTGGTGAATTCTCTACAAGACTTTGTGCTTGTATTTATTCATGTTGTTCATGGATCTATCATGAAGTATCTAGAAACCTTTGTGCTTCTAATACAATGCTGGTTACATATCTCAAAGGATTCATTGGTGAAAGCTATGAAATGACTTTGTGCATTCATGAGTTTTCTTGTTTTTATCATTTATCATTATTATGCTAGTATTCTTGGTCTTTGCTTTGACAAGATAAGAATTGTAGACATCGAAAATATATTGATTGACATCGGGCATCTGATCCTGACTTACTAACATTGTTTCCTCCTAAATCATCCCTCGGTCTAACCATTTAATCAAATTCACCTATCTGATTAAATTCATCAATATTCATCTCTTAATTAAATAAATCATTTTGTCTAATTAAGTCACTTTCTCTTGTTAATTAAATCAATCCATCTGATCTAATTATCCCTATTTAATTAAATAATCAATTTATTTGATTAAATCTCTAAAGTCTATCCATTAAATTAAATAAATTAAAACCTTATTTAATTTAATCTAACACCATCCCTTTAATTAAATAAATCAAAATATTTATTTAATTAGCCTTTTATCATATTCCTCTCTTATCTGATTTAAATAAACCCATAAATCTAAATCAAATAAGTCACATCATCAAATCTCCTGTTAAATTAATTAAACCCTTGATTAATTTAACCTCATCTCATGTTACATCCTTTAGATAATGCAAGTTGCACATGAAAATAGATTTAATTCATTTATTAAATCCCTATTTTCCCTCACATGGCATCTTTTGGAATATTCCCCTAATTTGAATTCAAAATACAAGTGGGAATAAGTCCTTCCAACAAGGCATTTAAGATCTCTTACATGTCCTTTGCCTTGAGCCAAGTGGCATTTATTGCATTTTCCCCTTCCCTCTTACATGTCATTTCAACAAATTTGAATTTCAAATATTTGCATTTATTGGCACAAACCCCAAATCTTGCACAAACATCATCCATTCATAGCTTGACAAGTGGCACCATATCATTGGATGAAAGTTAGTCCCACATTGCTCAAATTTGGGCTTTCATCCATCTTGAAATCCTATAAATGAAGAGCTCCTCTCCTCATTTGGATCATCCACAATTTGAGTAAAGTTACCATGCTCAAATATCTATCAAGTTTCACACCATTGAGCTCTTAGCTAGGTTCTTTTGCAGATTTGGCTTGGAGTCTTCATCATTCATCATCAAAAGTGGATCAAATTTCATCACCAAGTCTACATCTATCAACATTGCATCATAGGAATTGGGAAAGGGCCAAATTTCCATATCAAATTGGCACCAATTCCCCCATGGGAACAAGAGTTTGCTATTTAAATTAGGATTTCATCTTTGGTTTATCATTTTATTTTGTTTTTGCATATTTTCATTCCTAGTTTGAGTTGTAAATGGATTCCATGGGAAATCCTTGTTTATGCTTGCAATATCTAACTTGAGGTGTTTTATCCTTCTTGTTTTGCAGGTACAATAGATTGGGGTTCACATTTTGGCGCTAGAGGGAGGGGAACAGTCATAAATTTCAACATTCTCAAAAAAATTTTGTGCACACACATAGGAAATTCCAATGCGGGCTCATCAGCGTCATTGTTTTCGCGCCGCAGGCTCATCAGCGTCGCAGTTTCAACACCGTGGGCTCATCAGCGTCGCTGTTTTAGTGCCATTGGGCTCATCTCACCAAAATTCAAATTCAAAATGCGTTGCTGGACTCGCTGATCTCCCTCAGTTTTCAAAAAATTTTAAAACTCTGATGCCTTCAAAAACCACGACACTGGAGCAAAACAATGACGCTATTGTGCTCTCTGTCCTGACATAGAGCGCTGCTGACTTGTAAAGCAGCGCTGTAAGAGCGATGCTGGGAGGAAAAAATAGTGACGCCTTCATGGGTTGCACCGCTAGAAAACAAAAAAAGGGAGAACTTAATTTTTAGCACGTGATTTTGATTCATGAGTTATTTATCTACTGTTTTCTAGTTTTTTAATCTCTGTGTTTTTTTTCAGAATCTGATTATTTTCCACTTTGTAGGTTGGGAGCCAAAAGCAAAGGAAGAAGGAGCATGATGATATCTTGTCTAAACAAAGTGTTTCTAAAAATTTGAGTGTTTGTTTAACACTTCCTTAGGAATTTGTCATCCTTTTCTTTCTTTAGGAACACCAGCTTTCATTTGGGTTTAAAAAAAAAAAAGGGTTTCTTTTTGTTTATTTCTTGCATTTGGCTTTAAAAAGAACCTTAGGATTAAAAACTTACTAGATTTCGTTATGGATTAAACAATTGAACAAATGTCTTTTCACTTGTGATTTGGTGCTCTAAAAATGAACTCACATATTGCTTTGAGGGTTTAAAAAGAACAAGTGTAGTTGTGTGTTTGTGAGGGCTTACTTAGACTAAAGCCATTGGAAAAGGACGTATGTGCTTCTCTCGTGCTTTATAGTGATCTTGAGAATCAAAAGGTCTTTTCCATGACTTTGGGTTAAGACAAAGCAATCACCTCCACACTTCAATTTGGGCTTAAAATTGAACAAACTATTGTGCGAGTGTGAGTGGGGGCATTTTCGTGTACATTCTCTCTCTTTGTTGCTATCAAAGATTGATCGAGTTATGGATTTTGTTCTTCATTCGCTTTTTTTTATCTTAGAGGGCCCGCCTTGTGGGAAAAAGTAATCACCCAAGGGAACGGCTCAACCGGTAACACTCTGAACCCGACAGTATTTCCAGCTGGGATATAAATGTGGATATTGGAAGAAACTCCAATATCAAGCGGTTGACTCCAACAAGATGGATCTGAAGAGGGACTCTTGCCACGTTAGATCAACTCTGAATAGAAAGTCCCTTACTAGAACCCATGTGCTTTGCAGAATTTTCAAAATCCTTTTATCTATTTGTTGGTGCAAGAGCAGTGCGTTCTAAAGCCACCCATTTTACGGTCTTCTAGTAGAAATGGAAAGCATGCCATGGGAGGGAGTTTCATGGAGTGTTGATGCTTGGCTGCCCCATATAAGTGGCATGGAAGTGCCATGGAGGCAGGTGGGGTCAAGCATCAACCATTAAGCTAGAGATAGCGTGGGCTGGACTTGTCAGTGGGAATCCAACAAATGTGTCTTTCACATCCATAGGATTGTACTTATTCTTGGGTTACAAAATGCATTGCTTGATCGAAAACATCATGGAAACAAACACTAAACATTATCCAAATTTCAAACCCTTTTGAGGACAAATACAATTGACTGAATCCACATGTTATTGCTTTCCCTTGGGAGTCACATCCTTAGAGGTTTCTAAGCATTGGATTATATCTCAGATTTGTCTCCTTAAGTAAACAATAGAGAGCCCTTGCCTTAAGTTCATTAAATTTCCACATAACATATCTTGTGGGGTTTGAAGAAATTAAGACATTGGACATTTTAGTTTGAAAACCTAATTGAAGAGAGTGTTTTTGGTAAAATAAAGACATTAAGCAAAGCTAAACAAAAATGAACTTTCATGTGTGTTGAAGACTCCAAATACCAAAACACAAAATCATTGATTGGAAATCCAAATGTTCAAATCATTTATTTACAAGGGTCATTAGGAAGCATTTGCATGCTCTTCAATACCTAGGTCTAAGCAAACAAAGTGTATCTTTTAGGTTCATCTTAGGATCAAAACATATCAAAATCATCTTTCATCCACCGTCCAAAACATCAAAACAAAAATCGATCTCATCACCACCTTTTGGAAATTCTTAAAATCATCCTTGATACTAGGCTTTGTGGAAAAATCAAATCATCAACATCATTGAGACAAAATCCTTGAAATCATTAGCAAAAACATCTTTGGTTAGGTATGTGTAGATGCATCCTTTTGCATATACTTAGTCAAAGTTATCAAAATCATCTTGTCTAGCTTAGTGTATGTAGATGAATCCTTCTTCATATGCTTAGTGAAACAATCATCTTGTTTGAATAGGTGTGGGTAGATGCATCCTTCTTCTCACACATATTCAAATTATCATCCTTTGAACAAGACTATCCCTTAGATCATCATCTAAACATCTTAGGGTCTTTTCGTTCAAAATCCAAATCAAAAATCAAGGACAAAATCTCAAAATCTCAAAAATCTCAAAAAATCAAGAAACCACATGTCGTAAAAGCCTAGTGTCTCATTCATGATTTATCAAAAGCCAAAAACATTCATTTCATCCATCCCTAAAACATCATTATCATATCATCACCTTTGATCCTCAAAGCATCCTAAAAAACTTTTCACTTTGGAACATAAGGTAAGGATCGCTCCAAAGAATCAAGAGATTCATCTCCCATATTCTCAAAGATTGATCCTTGTTTTATGGTTCAAACGAGATCTCAATACAAGAAGAGTATGGAAGCCCACAAAGAAACTCCCGCTTCAAGTGACCTTATCCAAACAAACACAGAAATGAATCCCGTCAAATCAAGCAATCCATTGATCCCCTCATCATCCCAAAATCCACAAGAAGAAAATCAAGGGGAGTACCTCACCTTTGGAATGTCTCGTGAGGAAATGACGGAAATGCTCCAAAATCCATACAACCATAGAATCATCAACATCATGATGAGACTTAACCCTTCGTTGTACATGCTTGAATTAGCAAAACAAGGGGCCAATTTGCCTTTAGATTTTGATGTGAGTACTATAGTGGATACATCATTTCCTCCAATCTCATCCACCATACCCATCTCATCTACACCTCCATCCCAAAACATCACACAAAACATCCCACAAATCACAACATCGTTTGCTCCAACACAACCAAATGTCAATAAGGGAAACACATTTCTTAACACTCTTCAATCACATCCCCCTATTAACAATCAAAATTTGGATGCAAGCACCACCATGGAACAAAACACAATCAACAACCCATTACACAAAAATGTTCCTCTCATGTTACATTATGACCCATCATCAACATCTTTCCATGGAGCTCCACAAATACCTCTTCTCACAAATTCACAAGAAGAGGGAGATATGTTCAGACTAGGGGGCTTATTCGACACCATGACATTTTCACAACAACTCACACCTCTCACATTTCCACCTCTTCCGCCATTACCATTATCATCCACACCGCTCCTTGGTTTAGGGCTCCCTCCCCTACCAAGTATCAATCAAACCTATATCCCAACCATCAATCAAAGCATTGCACCAAACACAAAATTTGTCATTGATATCGCAACAACAAATGACAAACACACAAGCAATGGCAACATCATCGAACATCCCCCTAACATCACAAAACATGGTCTCTCAAGGACCCATCACATCAATACCATTATCCAACACGCAAAACATCAATACAACATCATCATCCACTACCATTCCAAATCCACCACCACCCCCACCACCACCAATGTTCACCACATCAAACTAATTCGATGCAACATTGCAAGTTGCTTTTCAAAGAGGATATGAACAAGAGTGAAAAACAAAAGAAGCCATGCAACAAAGCCTCTCAAGGCAGAAGCTGCCAAAAGTACAGAAGCCACATTACAAGCCCAACAAGCACAACAGAGCCCAAGCTTTTGTGCAACAACAACAACAACAACAAGCCACCCAAGCTGCACAAGCATTGCAAGCACAGAGAGTTGCTCAAGCACAACTTTTATTTCAACAAGCAGTACAAGCACAAGCTCAAGCACAACTTCTTGCACAAGCAGCACAAATGCAAGCATATCAGCAAGCACTAAAGTAATACCAAGAGCGTGAAGCAATAGGGTGGCAGCCCAACAAGCATTGTGGGAACAACAACAATGAGAAAAACAAGCATTGTTGGAACAATAGCAAGTGCAACAACAAGCACAAATCCTAGCGCAACAACAACAAGAGCAACAACAGGCATTTATTCCAAAAGCAAGTAAAAGCCTACTTCACCCGCCACAACATACCGATACCATTGAATAATGCACCAACTAATCCATCCATCCAAACCACGATTGCAACACCTTAAAACACATTCATCACCTGATCCACCATAAGCGATGTAGCGACACAGCAGATTGTTATCTGAAACAAGTGCTCTGTGTCGGGGGTGAACAACCAAAACGTAGAGCAACTTGTGTCCCTATCTATTTGATAGGAGCCTAGACATGAAACCATTCCCTAAGGGATTTGAGATCCCTAAATTTGACAAATATCGAGGGATAGGAAACCTTGAAGATCATATTAAGAATTTGGGTTCATTGTATGGAGGTTGCATGTAGCCGATGCTGTCGATCGCGGCTATTCCTACAAGGCTTGGCAGGAAGCGCTATAGAATGGTTCTCATAAAGCACTTTCGGGCATCAGAACATTCTAGGAAATTAGAGATGAATTCATTAGAAACTACGCATGTAACATTACAATGGATGTTAGTCTCAAAGAACTATACGCTCTAAAACAAGGAAAAAATGAATCTTTTGCTTCATTTCTTCAACGATGGCGATCCAAGGCCAATCGGAGCAAGTGGACCATTCCAGAAGAGCAACAAGTCTGCACAATCATTGCCAACCTTGAAATCCACTTGTCATTTCATCTCAAGGTTCAGGGAATCACCACATATGAGCAATTAATCTCCAAGTCGCTTAGCATCGAAAGAGCCCTTGTGACCCAACCCGCAGAATCAACGTCATATCACGAACAAAAAAACAATCGCCCATCATCAAATTACAATGATAAACCTCGAACATGGGCAAGAAACAAGAACATCACTAATGATGGCGTCGTTGATGCCAAGGTGGTCATCAGTGGTCCACGCCAAAATACACCCACACCGCAAATCCAAAATCAACGCCAAAACACTCATCACACAACATATCAACCCAACAACAACCCAACCATCAATAACCTCAATGACCAAAGAGGACCACCCCAACGCAAAACATATCCTAAACGAAAATACACTATGTTGGGGGAACCACTTGAGGACATCATGAAAAGGTTGATCGACGAAAAGCTCATCAAAGCACCAACATTCGAGAATTACCAAGAATCTGACGTCAAACCCCCTTGGTACAACGAAAATCAACTTTGCGAATTCCACAAAATCAAAGGTCACACCACGAACAACTGCATGAGACTCAAAAATATTATCCAAGATCTCATTGACAAAAGAATCATAAATGTCGAACAACCTATGGGAAATCAGGGCCTAAAAATCTACACGAATCCGATGCCGAATCATGGCAATAAAGGGAATAAAAATGAAAAAGGGAAGGGTAGTGTAAATCATGTGTATGAAACATTCGTTGCCTCCCTAAATGAAGACTGCATGGTCATCACCATCAAGGGCGCCCAGGCCGAAGATTGTGGAGTCACCACAAGAGGCGGTAAAGTCACCATTGCAGGATCATCCCAACCTCATAGAGTCCCTTCATCAAGAGCTGTTCTGTATAGCTACAATGTTGTAGACCAACTCAAGAGAACACCA
>VDFB02232985.1:14071-44225 GCA_007258455.2 Sequoia sempervirens
TGAACGGATAGTCAAAATCATGAGATTCATTTAGTCTACCCCCAACTGATCGACTATGACCAAGGAGGACCACTAGTTCTCAACACATTCAAAAATGATGAGGTGCTCTCATAATTCATGGGATTGAGGGACAATATTCCAGATGGGGATCATAAGGTAGGATTTATAATGGAATTAGACACACATGCTTATTACGGGGAAACGACTGAATCCTTTAGTCGCAAAAGTGAAAAACTAAGAATCATATCCAAGTCCTTGAGTGAAAACCACACTGTGGCACTCTCTGACAAGAAAATAGTAAAAAGAAAGGACATATCAATCTTCCCTTAAGAGATATTCATCAGGAAAAATCAGCAGTCTTGGCCGATAAGTGCAATCCAGTCAACATAGGAATAGAGGAGACCCTGCATATCACATTCTATGCGGAATCACTATTAACAGAAGAGCAAGAACTCCTAGCAGCATTCCTAAAGGAAAGACAAATAAACTTTGCATGGAGTTATGTTGATATGCTAGGGCTAGATCCAGAAACAGTGGTTCATCATTTAGCAGTGTATCCAAAGCAAAACCAATCAAACAAAAGCTTTGGAAAATGCATCCTCAAATCACTCTATTGGTCAAAATGGAACTCAAAAAGTTGTTGGATACAGGATTTATCTGACCAATTGATTATCCAGAATGGGTGTCAAATTTGGTACATGTTTCAAAGCTTGACGGAGCCATCAGAATCTATATAGACTTTAGAGATTTGAACAAGGCATGTCCCAAGGATGATTTCCCGCTTCCTAACATCGAAATGATAGTAGACATGACAACAGGGCACGAGATGTTATCACTAATGGATGACTTTTCAGGATATAACCAGATCATGATAGCAAAAGAAGACCAACACAAGATGACTTTCACTTGTCCATGGGGGACCCATTTCTGGAACATGATGCCATTCGGCCTAAAGAATGTAGGTGCAACCTATCAAAGGGCCATGACACTAATATTCCATGACATGATTCACAAAACAGTCGAAGACTATGTCGATGATATTCTAGCCAAGTCAAGAAAGAGACAGGATCATATAGCAACCCTAAGTGCTATCTTTGATAGACTAGAGGAATACAAAGTTAGACTAAATCCCAAGAAGTGCGTCTTTGGCGTACAATCAGGTAAACTTCTAGGATACATAGTCTCCATGAGGGGTATTGAGGTGGATCCGGAAAAGGTAAAAGAAATCCTCGAGATGGAAGCACCAAAGACACTAAAACAACTGAGAGGCCTCTAAGACCGACTTCAATCCATCTGATGGTTCATAGCACAACTGGTAGACAAGAAAAATCCATATTCTCACCTACTCCACAAGGGGGTAGCATACAAATGGGATGAAAAATGTGAAGAAGCATTTAACAAAATCAAGGAATACCTACTAACACCTCTAGTGTTAATGCCACCTATCCCGAAAAAGACATTGATCTTATATGTGTTAGCAACAGTAGCAACCCTTGGAGCTCTTCTTGCTCAACATGATGAAAACAAGACGGAGAGGGCCATCTACTATATCAGCAGGACAATGGTCGGTCACGAGCTAAATTACTCATTCATCAAAAAAGCTTGCCTCACTGTAGTGTTTGCATCCCAAAAATTTAGACATTACATGCTAGCACACAAGATAAAGCTCATCACAAAATATGATCCCCTCAAGTATCTCCTATCAAAGTCCATGCTCACAGGTAAAATGGAAAAGTGGGTAATGATATCAAGTCTAAGTATGACATCAAGTATGTAGAATAGAAAGCCATTAAAGGTCAAGTTATCGCAGATCAACTAGCAGAAGCACCCATTTATTCTAAGAATCCTCTTGTATCTGAATTTCCAAACGAATCCATCTTTAACCTCAACGTAGCAGACCACTGGAAACTATACTTCGATGGTTCATACACGCAACATGGATCAGGAGCTGGTGTCTTCTTCATCACCCCACAAGGGGATTGTATACCAAAATCATACAAATTGGCATTTCCTTGCACCAACAACATAGCGAAATATGAGGCTTTGACTATAGGTCTCAGGATATCGGTGCAATGGAATATCATAGCTCTCAAGGTATATGGAGACTCTCAGTTGATCATAAATTAGGTTAATAATGAATATCATACAAAGGATGACAAGATAACCCCATACAAAAAATTGGAGACTCTAAAGGAATCCTTCATCGACATAACATTTGAGTAGATTCTAAGAACCAACAACAGAGCAACTGATGCCATGGCTACAATTGGGTCTCTATTAGACATCCCTCACAACGTGCTGAAATATGAATTTCTGATCGAGCAGCTTCTCGTGCCCACATTCGAGGTACCGGAATCGGAATATGTGTGTCAAATTTTTGGTCCTGGCGATCCTTGGTATCACGACATCTATACATATCTTCGCATAGGAGTCTTACCTGCTGACCTACCATCGAGCCTAAAATGAACCTTTATCAAAAAGGCATCTAGATTTGTCATCCTAGGTGATACCTTATACCGTAGAAGCATAGACGGTACTTTACTACACTGTCTAAATGTTGAGGAGGCATTAATCGCTCTAACCGAGGTTCATAATGGTATATGTGGCTCACACTTGAGTGGGATGACCATCACCAAGAAACTACTTAGGGTGGGCTATTACTGGCCCACAATGGAAAGAGAAGTGCATGATCATGCTAAAAGATGTTTACAATGTCAGCAGCATGGAGATCTCATCCATGCTCCAGCTCAAAAGCTTCACCCCATCGTTACACCATGGCCCTTCTAACAATGGGGACTCAACCTCATTGGAAAAATCACACCCATCTCATCCAATGGCCACAAGTTCATTATCACTTCAACTAAATACTTCACAAAGTGGGTGGAAGCCATACCCATGACCTATATCACTGGAAAACAGATCTCAAAATTCATCTCGAACTATCTCATCTATCGTTACGGTGTTCCACAAGCCATTATCTCAGATAATGGGACATCATTCAAGAACCAGGAGGTTCACGACTTGTGCGAGAAATTCAAAATCCAGCATCGCTTCTCCACCCTGTACTATCCCCAAGGCAATGGCCAAGCAGAAGCCACGAACAAAACCATCCTCAAAATCCTCAAGAAAATAGTCAATGACGTAGGTTGTGACTGGCACTTGCGCTTAATCCTGCCCTCTGGGCCTATCGAACTAGCATCGCACACCCACTAGTGCCACCCCTTTCTCCTTGGTCTACGAATTGAGGTTGTACTCTCAATTGAGATCGAGCTCCCATCCCTCAGAATATCATTGCAAAACCTCATCACTGATGAGGACTATCGGGTGTCAAGATTAAACGAGCTAGAGCTACTAGATGAGAGACACATAGATGCTTTGAATCATCTACAAGTCTACCAAAATAGACTCAAACGAAGCTACAACAAGAAAATCAGAAGCAAGACTTTCCAAATCAGAGAATTGGTCTTAAAAGAAAATTAGAAGAATGTCCAATCCCAACAACAAAGGAAAATTCAAACCCAATTGGTTAGGGCCTTTCATCATCACAACAAGCTATAAATCAGGGGCATATCAGTTATCAACACCCGAAGGGGAACCTCTGCAAGAGCCAATAAATAGCTCCCATCTCAAAAAGTTTTATGCCTAATTCTTTCAAGGTATAAAAACCAAAAATCCAAAAAATTAGAAAAAGTCCTAAAAAAATGGTTACTTTGGTGAAAACCTGGCAAACAGGCTCTTGGTAACAACAAAAAAAATCAAAAGCAAAAATCAAAAAAAAAAAGAGCCTCAAAACATTTCAAAACATCAAAAACATCCAAATATTTGAAAAAAAATCATCAACCTCATCTCGCTTGCACCCGCAATAACACCATTCATAATAAACTGATTGTCATCCTCAACCTTTGGTGAAACAATTCGAAACAAGTCTGGCAGGTTTAAAAGTAGAACTCAAAAGTGTCAAGTATTAAGTCTAGGTCAGTAGGTAAACAAATTGGTCACCTCTTCATATCGATAACTCATCATCTGAATTTGTCCTATATCAATTATCCTTTATAAACGAAATGACATGCCGCCATCCACTAACATGTCCTAGGATGCATCCTTCCTACAATGGGCATTATCTTTTGGCAATAAGTTTCGGTTATCATCTTAGAAAACACATCCTTTTCCGTTAGCGGTATTGAAGAGCATTAGTTTGTTTATTTACTTGGTCTTTTCTTTCGACTTATTTTATTTTGCGCTCATTCCAAGGACATCTCGATGATATCCCAAAACAACGGATTTAGAGAAATAGGAATGGGGCAATGATCATTATCTTTTATCTGTTGTGCTTGTTGGATGCTCTTGTAATATAACCTCAACGAATACTTTCTTTGTTGAGAATGTATGGAAGAGGTCTAGGGCAACTTGTTGACTATTACAGGGATAGGTTTACCTTTCTGTGTTTTGGCCCAAGATGCCTGAAACTTCTGAAATACATCCTAGCAAGGTTTTTGTATGTCAGATGTGAACAAGAATACTCCTATCTGATTGTCGAGTCAAAGTCCATCACACTAAGTACAACACCATCCTAGTTTTCTATACCTTGATGCATCATACCACGTGTGTTATCAAACATAAGAAAATTTGGCCCTTTGAAAATCCCAATTCCTCGGCAAGTCATCATCATCATCATCATCATCTGCATTTGTGTCATCATGCGTCTTGTTGAAATGAATTCTTCTTTTCTCACTAACCACGCTAACCAGGTAATATGACAGTTGATCATCATCATCATCATCATCACCACTGATCTTGCATCCATACATCATTAGCATATTACATAATCACATCATATAGGCATCATTAGCACATGGCATTACGTATCATATAGGAAACATCACAGTCTCATCATCATATAAACATGTGCATCCATATCATCACATTTCACCCATTACATTGCATCTCATGACATTACATTGATCATTGATCATGAGCATTCATTTACATTTCATAAATCATCACATAGCATGAACATTATAATCATAAACAATATGAATATAAGCATCCAATTCATTAGGAATACATATCATATTGCATTAACACTGCATCCCATACATCATCATATCACATCCATCCATAAATCATCTCATATATAAGCATTTTTTACACATCATTGCATATAACATAAACCAAATCATTTCCATATTGCATTGGCATAAAATAAATCATCATATAGTTAACATCATTGCACATCATATCATAGGTCATAATCAAATACATAGACGTCATTCAAAATAAATGCATCCATAACATATAAAAGAAGAATCATGCATGCATAAATAAAGGAGTACACATAGCATTGCATCAAAATCAACTCATATATATATCATATCATCAGTATCACTGTCATAGTACAAAGAATAATAGTCGGATCACTATACAAGTATGTCAATTGGTACAAAAATGACCATCGAGGCTATCAAAAATGAGCCCATAAGGCACCAAAAATGTTTATCATCTAAATCACGATCGATCTCCGTGAATGCTGCCCTCACCCCTGTCATCGTGACCCTCTGGTGGTCTCTGGCTAGCTCACTCTGAGTAGTCAGGGACCCAATCTGCTCTAGGTATGTGGTCATGGTAGGTCCGACGGTAGTACTCTATCTCTTCAAATGGCCTCCCTGTAGGATCGGACCGGCACTATACCCTGTGAGGACGAGGTGGTTGTCATACTCTCAATCTGCTGCCTGCGGCCTAGCTCTGTTACTGCCTGTAGCTCTGCAGTCTGTCGCTGCTGTACAGCCTGGTCTCTCTCTGCTCTAAGCTACTCTCTCTTAGCCCATGCCTGATCCCTCTCGGCCGTCACTGCCTGTACCTGTGCCTGTAGCTACAAAATCAAGGCATCTCGCGTGTCTGCCTGCCCTGCTAGCTGTGCCTGTGGCTGTACAGGAGCCTGATCCTCACCCTCGCCTTGTGGTGGTGGGACTGGCAGATCCTACTACTGATCCTGCATGGGTACATCCTCCTGATCTGGTGAAACTAGGGGCACCCTTGGTGGATCATGTCTGATCTCGATCCTCGGGCCTCGCCCTTGTCCTCGTCCCCTGTCTCTACCTCTGACCTGTATGCCTCTGGATCCTCGCCTGGAACAATCAGCCGTAGGGGAGGTCTAAACCAATCCCTGTATGCCTATGTGGTGCCCGGATCTGCCAATCCCTAATCATAGGCCCATGGTCAGGCCACTAACCCTCGGAAGCTATCGACCGTCTCCGCTGTAGGAATACCAGGGCCCCATGATGTCTGTGTCTAGCTCTGAGCAAAGATGGCCACATAGCCATCATCTGGCTAATCTTGTGGCTCCCCAAACTAATGTAGTACACGCCCGGGCAAGTATTGCTCTATCATGGTATGCTCTCGGCCCTGCATGTACCTGTCCTGCCGGGAGTAGAAGAGCTAGTCTGCATCATCAACCCATCCAGGCTGATCGAGGTATGGTCTCCATGTGAATACGAGCATCTCATTTATGACCTGCCTCCAATAGGGGATCTCATGCTCTCTGGTGTGTGTGAAGGACACACCACCTCTGTACCGTGCCACCAGGGCATCCTCTGCCCCTATTGGAACTGGAATGATCCATGGACGTAGCACAAAAATGTGCTCCCATGCCCAAATGTGTAGAAGTGTCACCCCATCTCCTAGTGCTCTGCCATCCATGTATGCATACTCGTGGAGATCCCTGTAAAGTGAAGCTAGAAGGACGGGTCCCCACGTGAATCGAATCGGCTTGTCCTAGACGATCCTCTCCCAGCAGTATCCCCATCTAGGACTGAAATACCGACCTCGTCGGTCTGGGGTAACCAAACCAGAAATAATCGCTACAACTGCCCAGTGGAAGGGAGGTGCTATGACTCTGTACCTCTCCAACTCGATCTACCCCTCGCAATAAATGATATCCCGTATGGTGAGGACTCGGGTGCAACAATCACGTCCCTCCTCCAGGTCGTGGATCACCCGGTGGCCATGAATAGGCAAACGTAGTATCTGCCAGATGTCCTCCAGTGTGACAGTCGCCTCACCAGTGGGAAGATGAAATGACGATGTCTTACTATGCCATCACTCCGCCAAAACTGATAGCATCCCAAGGTGTGTACGCACGGGCACTACATACGTAATGTGCCATAGTCCTGCAGTCCCCAGTCGACCCTGGTCTCTGTCACTAAGATCTCGCAAAACGCTCACCAACTCCCGTGACCAGTGCTCCTGAGAGTAAAGCTCCCTAGGTCTGTCCTACATCATGCAAAGTCAGCATGTTAAAAATTTTGAAAAAATTCTTGATGTAACGCTTCAAACTCATTTCTAGCGGTGCAGTTTGTGAAGGCGTCGTAGTTTGAGTTCTCTCAAACTCCGACGCTGGACTCAGAATTTCACCAAAAAGAGTTGCCGCGGTGCAATTTAACCCTCAGCGTCGCAATTTGCTTGAAAAGGGTGTCGCCGCGGCGCACTTTTCCAAAACTGGCCCGCGAGTTCGAGCCGAGCCCGATCCCAGTGGTGGAGTTTTTAAATTCCATATTGCACCGCTGTGGCGCAAAAAGCCTAAAAGTGGTGCACTTCAAACACCAAGCCGCGCTATAATAGTGCCGCTAGAGGCGAGCTCTCCCTAAAACAAGTAATAAATGCACTAAAATGAAAAAACGAAGCGTCAGTTAGCATCACATATCGGGGCACCAAGGCTAGGTGGCTGCTGGTAGGTCTAAACTCGGTCAGAAACATGTAGAGGAAACTATCATTGCGCCATATCGTCAGGAGGTTAGAGCTCAAATCTCGAGGTTCGCTAGTGGAGGTGTGTGAAAATGAATTGAAAGTGACCCCTCAGGCCCCTTTTAAGCCTAAAAATTAGGGTTTCTTGACCCTCTGGGGTTGTCCTGCTAGGGTTTTGGACCCCCGAACCCATTTTTGTCTGTTTGAGGCTTGTTTTTCATCGATTTATTGCATTTAGACACATTTTTAGCCTCTCGGACCCCTTTTGGACCTGTCGGGCGCTTTGTCACCCTTTTTCGCGAGATCACCCAAAAAATTGAAATTTTCGTCCGATCTCTCGAGGGGGAATTATAATGGCATATTCTCTCACCATGCAACAGTGGGGCAAGCTTTTTGAATATCAAAACTTTTTTGGCTTTGATCAGGATCGTTTATTCTTTGAACCAATGCAACAAGTGCATTGCTTCAAAGAGGGGCAAAATCTAGACATCAAAAATATACTGATCAACATCAGTCATCTGATCCTGACTTACTAACATTTTTTCCTCCTAAATCATCCCTCGGCCTAACCATTTAATCGAATTCCCCTATCTGATTAAATTCATCAATATTCGTCTCTTAATTAAATAAATCATTTTGTCTAATTAAGTCACTTTCTCTTGCTAATTAAATCAATCCATTTGATCTAATTATCCCTATTTAATTAAATAATCAATTTATTTGATTAAATCTCTAAAGTCTATCCATTAAATTAAATAAATTAAAACCTTATTTAATTTAATCTAACACTATCCCCTTTAATCAAATAAATCAAAATATTTATTTAATTAGCCTTTTATCATATTCCTCTCTTATCTGATTTAAATAAACCCATAAATCTAAATCAAATAAGTCACATCATCAAATCTCCTATTAAATTAATTAAACCCTTGATTAATTTAACCTCATCTCATGTCACATCCTTTAGATAATGCAAGTTGCACATGAAAATAGATTTAATTCATTTATTAAATCCCTATTTTCCCTCACATGGCATCTTTTGGAATATTCCCCTAATTTGAATTCAAAATCCAAGTGGGAATAAGTCCTTCCAACAAGGCATTTAAGATCTCTTACATGTCCTTTGCCTTGAGCCAAGTGGCATTTATTGCATTTTTCCCTTCCCTCTTACATGTCATTTCAACAAATTTGAAATTCAAATATTTGCATTTATTGGCACAAACCCCAAATCTTGCACAAACATCATCCATTCATAGCTTGACAAGTGGCACCATATCATTGGATGAAAGTTAGTCCCACATTGCTCAAATTTGGGCTTTCATCCATCTTGAAATCCTATAAATGAAGAGCTCCTCTCCTCATTTGGATCATCCACAATTTGAGTAAAGTTACCATGCTCAAATATCTATCAAGTTTCACACCATTGAGCTCTTAGCTAGGTTCTTTTGCAGATTTGTCTTGGAGTCTTCATCATTCATCATCAAAAGTGGATCAAAGTTCATCACCAAGTCTACATCTATCAACATTGCATCATAGGAATTGGGAATGGGCCAAATTTCCATATCAAATTGGCACCAATTCCCCCATGGGAACAAGAGTTTGCTATTTAAATTAGGATTTCATCTTTGGTTTATCATTTTATTGTGTTTTTGCATATTTTCATTCCTAGTTTGAGTTGTAAATGGATTCCATGGGGAATCCTTGTTTATGCTTGCAATATCTAACTTGAGGTGTTTTATCCTTCTTGTTTTGTAGGTACAATAGATTGGGGTTCACAAGAATATTGGAATTACTACTTTGTTTTTAGTTTGAAGTTGTATCGAATAAGGAACTCAAAACTGTGAAGCATTGTAAAACATATTCTCTGAAAAAAGAGAGAATTATGAATGTGACACACCCCCATCTCTTAATCGTACTATACATAATTGTGAATACTTAATTAGTTTTACTTAGTTTCAATAAGCAGTAAGAAGGGAGCCTCCCCTTTCTGAGAGGAGAGATTTTATCTCACACAACTATGGCTGAAATCAAGTTTTATAATATATTAAAGGGATTACATAATTTTCACCCAATAGTTTTTTGGCGACTCCATTGGGGAACGACACACACAATTAAAGCCTCATGCTTTTGATTAAAGTGAATAATTTTTCCAGTATCTTATTGTGATCTTGTGTATGGTTATTTTTAATATCTCTCTTGTTTCCATCTACATTTTGGCAGTTAGAAGCTATACACGGGGTTTGAGGGCTCATGGAGTAGTGGATCCACTTTTTGAAGACTCGTTGCAACATAATACTCCACCTACTCCTCTGTGAGTAAGGTCACTGTTGCAATGCACCACAAGTTATCCTCCATGAAGGCTAAGATCTCCTCTTCCAAGTGAATCCTTTTTTTTTCACAGAGTTCTAGTGTAAGTACCTCTTGTGCAACGTATCATGGTTGCACCACCTGCAAGACCTTGGGGAAATGATTTCAGTCCCCTCAGTTTGGCCGCACCTCTGCATGTACTTCCACATGTCTCAAGAAAGCATATTCCAATGTTTCTAGGTGATAGAAAAAAATATTCTTATGAACACATTGTTGCCTTTTACATCATTTGTGGAGTCCTTGGTGTAGAACACGAAGATGTTGTTGTGTGGTTGTTCATCAAATCTCTACAAGGAGTTGTTTTTGAATGGTTTTATACTCTTCCAACTACTTTTGTTGCTAATTGGAACACTCTTCGCACCAAGTTTGAAGAAAGGTTCAAACCTGTTGAAGATGCACATGCCTTATTGGCATAGCTTACAACCATGTGGAAGGAAGCCCATGAACCCATGTGTGAGTTCATGGCTAAGTTTAATAAGATTGAGGCAGGAATCCCAAACGAGACGAGACCAAAAAATCATAATTTGAAGTTCTTCTTCATCAATACGCAACTCCCACAAGTAAGTTTTTTCTTGCATAGGGAAGATCTTTCCAATGTTGAAGCAACTCAAAAATTAGCTACCAGTATTGAAGATGACATGATCCTTGCTAGAGAAATAAGGATGAATACCAACAACAACAAGAAGATGCAAGCATCAGGATCTTCGGCTTCTAATTATAATGCTTCTAATGCTAATTATAATTTTGTTGATCCCATGGTTCAAAGGTTGGAAAATGTGAAAAATCAAGTTTCCAACAACAACACTTACAAGGATGTTCCAAGAAGGATTTTTCCTAACTATACTAGAAACATAAATTAGAATCATCCTTCAGCACCGCAAGGAAGACTCGCACTTGAAGCTCCACCTACCAGCACTGTCATGGGATACTATGAGGCTGAATAAGATGAATATACATAGCTAGATTATCCCATGGAAGAAAGTCTTGATCTCTTTCAAGATGAAGAAATGGAATGAGTTGGCGACTCCAATATTGGATATTTGCAAATGGAAAATGAATATGAGGACTTGTTGACGGATGCATATGCTATCTTTACGCAGCAACAACAAAATAAGCTTGACCAAACTCAAGCTATTGCTCAAACGAAAAAGGAGAAGTCATCGGTTACCATCACAAAAAGAGGATCTCCTTTGCCTTGGCAACTAAAAAATGCAGCAAACAAACAAGTAAGTGCTCCCCATCCCCCTCTGTCAATTACTATTGTTCCCAAAGACAATCTCCAGGTTCCTAAGACTAGTGTACCTTTTGTTAAACCTATCAGTGAAGTTACTACATCAACTTTACAAAATTATTTCTAGGCTTTTGACATCATTGATCATGCCAAGAAAACAAATATCCAAATTTCTGAAGCTCATTACCTCAAAGCAAATCCTGACCAATTTTATAGGCTTGTAAAATTCATATAGGATAAAGGAATTACTCCAAGGATTCATCTCATGATATTCTTGCTGCCCCAAAGCCCAATATGCAATAGAATAACCTTGTTTCTACCCCTCTAGTTTCCTCTAGACATATTGATCCATTCTTTATTTCATTATTGGTTACTCGCTTTAAGTTAAGAAATCGTGTCATAGATTCTGGTGCATCAGACAATGTGATGCTAGCCAAGGTAGCTACTACCTTGGGCTTGAATCTAACAAAAAAATTTAGTCATTTTTTTTCCATGGAGAAAAAAAAAGTACCTCTAATTGGAAAGATAAAAGATGTGCAATATGTGTTTGTTGCATATCCTGAAAAGAAGATCAAGATGAGGGTTCTAGTAGCTGATGTGCCAACATGTTATGGAATTCTCCTTGGACACAATTTTTGTAAAGATGTTGGAGGTGAACTAAACATGGACTTATCTAAAGCTAGGATACCTATGAAAGGCATGATACAAAAGTTGATTCCTGAAAGGGATTCACAATTATCAGTCACACAATCCAATGATCCAAGGGCTCAAATCCTATTTGAGTCTTTAGGTTTTAGAACGTATTATTTGCAAACATAAGAATTTGGTGAATCTTCAACAAGGCATGAGTTGGAGAGTGTTGATTATTTCTCAACAAAAAATGAGTCATCATCATATGATTTGTCTATCTCAGATCATGAAGCTTCATCAGATGATGAAGCTACAAGTTTTAATACTATCGGTCTTGGTGACCCAAATGGTGTTTGGTTACTTGAGTTTGATGGCAGTTGCTCTTCCACCAATACTAGAGTAGGAATTCTTTTCATTTGCCCCAAAGGAAAAAATTTCCCCTTCTCTTTCAAATTATAGTTTGACAACACTAATAATATTGCCGAAGATGAAGCTTTGTTATTAGGAATGCAAGTTGCATGAAAGAAAGGTATCAAAAATCTTCATGCACAAGGTGATGTCGAGTTGATAGTTTTTCAGGTAAGGAATTTGTATTAGACAAAAAATGATAGACTTAGGCATTATCACAATCTTGTTTGGGATTTCATTGAAGAATTTGAGGCTTTTGATATATCTGTAGTTCCAAGGGAATACAATGACATAGCGTATTCCTTAGCAATTTCAACCACACTCTTGATACCACATAAAGATTTTCATGGTTCCACCTATACCATTGAGTTGGTTTTTTGCCCAAGTGTCCCTGATAATTCAGAGAACTAGTAGATTTTCAATGATGATAATCAAATTTTTTCCTTTTTGGAGGAGGAAAATTTTGATGAGTTGTACTTTGAAGGAAGTGATTCTCCACATCGAGAATCTATTTCTAATATGGATCTAGTTACACGTGAAAAGTTCTTACAACTCAAAGGGAATAAAATTCCTAAGGGTTTGGTATCTCTAGAGAAACTTTTTGATAAGCATGATCGCTATGTCAAGAAGCAACTCAGAATCCAATTCATTTAATGAGGTTGAGCAGATCAACTTAGGAACTAAAGTGGATCCTAAGATGGTAAACACTAGTAAGTTTTGCACAATCGAAGAGAGAAAGTAGTTTTCCAATTTGTTACAAGAATATAAGGATGTCTTGGCATATTCATATGAAGATTTGAAATCCTTCCAACTGAAGGAATTGCAACAGGACATTCCCCTTAAGATTGGATCATTTCCTTATAAACAAAAGAAAAGGAAGTATAACCCCAAGATTTCTGGAACGGTCCTTACAGAAGTTCAAAAAATGTGAAACACCCAAATAATATTCCCTGTCCATCATTCAACGTGGATAGTAAATATTGTTCCCATTTGTAAGAAAAATGGTGAGATCTGTAATTGTCTGGATATATGAAATCTAAACCATCTGTCACTCAAGGATAATTATCCTCTTCTAGTAATGGATCAAGTTCTTCAAAATGTGACCGGATCTGAAATGCTCTCCATGTTGGATGGTTTTTCCAATTACAATTAGATTGAAGTCAATTCAAATGATCATCACAAGACAACCTCTACAACACCATGGGGTACCTTTGCATATTGCAAAATTCCTTTTGGCTTGATCAATGCTAGCGCCACATTTCAACGAGCTATGGAATTATCTTTTCGTGATGTGCTAGGTAAGTTCATTTTGGTGTATCTTGATGATCTTACAAGTTTTTCTAAAAAAACGTCATGAACATTTTTACCATCTAAGGAAAATCTTGGAGAGATGCCAACAACATGGTATTTCCTTGAACCCCAAAAAGTCAATTTTTGGGGTTATAGAAGGTAAGCTTCTTGGTCACGTGGTGTCCAAAAAAGGTATAAAGATTGACTCAAAAAGAGTTAAAAGTATCAAATCACTCACTCTGCCATTAAGTAAGAAGGTTGTTCAGTCTTTCTTTGGAAAAGTAAATTTTCTGTGAAGATTCCCTCCAAATTTTATAGAAAAGACTTGTCATATTATTAATATGATGAAAAGTACTACCACTTTTCATTGGAGGATAGAAGGAAAATTTGCATTCGACGATATCAAAGAGGCTATTGCTCATGCACCAGTGTTAGTCTTCCCAGACTACATGAAGGAATTCATCATGTGTAGTTATGCTTCTGAGCATACACTTTTGGCAATTCTAGTGCAAGAAAATAATGAAGGTTTTGAATTCCTGATTGCATTCATGAGCTGTCCTCTAAAAAATTATGAATTGAAATATTCCCAAATGGAAAAACATGCTTTCTTCATGGTTAAAGTTGTTAAAAATTTCTGGTTCTACATTCTTAATAGCCATTTCAAAGTCCTAGTTCCAGATTCAACTGTTAAGTCCATCTTAACACAATAGGAGTTTGGGACAAAAAGAGGCAATTGGATTGCCAAGATTCAAGAATACGACATGGATATCAAGCCTACCAAGTTGATACATGGGTGTGTCAACTCATTGTTGAAAATAATCCTGATGGAGAAGTTTCAGAGACTAAGGAGTCAAATCCGAGTGAACTTCCAATGGTGTTATTCGTCAGTACTGCTAATGAGTGGTATTCCAACATTTCCCATTTTCTCACTTATGGGGAATGTCCTGATCATTTGACTCCAAAGGAGAAAAGGACCATCTAACTAAAGTAAAAAAAAATTGTCTTGTGAGGCAATGGTTTGTACAAACATGCATTGGATGGAACTTTCTTATGATGTCTTGATGAAGAACAACAAGAAAGATTGCTGAAGTCATATCATGAATTAGCATGTGGAAGACACTTCTTAACACCAGTTACCACTCACAAGATCCTGAGAGCAAAGTAATACTAGCCTACACTCTTTCAAGATGTGTACTCTTGGGTGTGTAAATGCGAACTATGCCAACAGTTCGTAGGTAAGCCAAAGTTGGCAGCTTTTCCTTTGAAATTGGTTGTTATTGAAGAGCCCTTTCAATAGTGGGGAATTGATTTCATTGGTGCAGTAAATCCACCTTCAAGTGTAGGCTACACCTATTTCCTAACTGAAACTGACTACTTCACCAAGTGGATGGATGTAATTCTGGCTAAGCATGCTACTTCTAAAGTTGTATGTAGTTTCTTAAAAAAATATATCATTTCCACGTTTGGTGTGCTGAAAAAAATTGTTGCTAATAGTGCTTCCACCTTCTCATCAAGCTAGATAACTAAGTCCTATTTTGAACATGGAATAAAATTTTCTCATTCATTTGACTATTATCCACAAGGTAATGTTTAGGCCAAATCAAGCAATAAAAACTTGGTGACTATAATCCACAAGCTTGTGGATGAGAATCAATGTTTGTGGCACAAAGATTTGTATGATGCTTTGTGGGCAGATAGAATAACTCCAAAGTGGGTGATTGGTATGTTTCCTTTACAACTCTTGTATGGGTTGAATACAAAAATTCCCATAACCTTAGAACTTCTAGCCCTCAAATTGGCCAAGGCCATTGAGGATGAGACTTTTTATAATTCAGTTGATAAGCAAATAATGTATCTCTCTGAGTTGGAAGAGAAACAAGTTCAGGTGGCTAATCGTATTACGGAACATCAGGAACAAGTCAAGAATATTTTTGACAAGAATTCCAAGTATTGTGATTTTCAAATTGGTGATCTTGTTCACTTATGGGACAAGCGAAGAGAACCAAAGGGTACGCACAAGAAGTTTGATTCACTATGGACAAGACCATTCAAAGTTCATCGGCTACATGGTGAAAGTAGTCTCCTGTTGGCATACCAGGATGGAATTCCATTTGCTCTTCCTCACAGTGGGAAACATCTGAAGCACTTTACACAGTAAGGTGACAGGTGTTCAAATGTAAATATTTTTATTTGAGTCCTTGTGTCTTTTTGTGTTAAGTCTTTTTTTTTTTTGTCGCTTGACTCTATGCCCAATGGATGGATAAAGGAACTTGATTTTGGAGTTCATCTCCCTTCAATAATTTCTAAGAATGACTGAAGGAAGCTCCCCAGCTAGAGCCAGTTGTTATCCTTGAATCCAGCTATGCCAGATTCATAGGATAACCCCCTACAAAACTTGTCTGTTTTGTAGTTTCGTGTACTTAAAGCACACCAAATGAGGAAAATTTTCAATTCACCTTGATGTATAGTCCAAAACCTCAAATGGTTTTTTTGAGTGTTTCCCCCCATTCCTCTTTCGAAGAGCTTCAAAACGAGTATCTTCGTTAATTCCCATTTTTTGGGAGTTGGCCATTTTTTGACTCATGTCAGAGCGCTGATTTTCAGCACTCCTACATGAGCCTTAAGTTGAAAAAAGTTTAACTCTAAGTGTTGGAGCACTGAAAATCAGCACTCTTACACTTTGCACTTTTAGCCTTTTTCTGCACAAGCAATGATTTTCACAATTAGTGCACTTTTTGATTCACTTAATCTACTTTATGCACAAGCGGTGAAAATCATCGCTAGTGCATCTTTTCCACCTTAATAAACACCTTCATTAATGCAAAATTCAAATTGCATTAATGGCCCTTTTAATGACTTAATAATTCATTTTTTGCTAATCTACCCTCAATCCTTTCACCAAACTTCCTAATCCTAGAGCGGATCATTCTCCAAACTTCTGGGCAAACCTACGTTTGAAGATTTCTCCAAGCTTTCAGCTAGGGCTTCACATTTTTGGCAGGTGCACTTTTATCCTTACTCTTCATTGGGTCTTTCTTTCTATTTTATTTTAAAAGCTTTGTAGATTCTTTTTCAACCTTCCCTTTATGTTTTTCTGTGTTTAGGGTTTCAATCTTTTTGTCTTGAAATCTCCATTTCTCCTTTCCAAGTGTGCCCTTCCTTTCTTTATGTTTTGGTTTTGAATGATTCTTTGGGTGTGTTTATTCCATACACATTCTACTTAGTCTTGCACATCTCTTTTTAATGATTTTCCAAAAAAAATTCCCCTTACTATCAAAGTGGTTTAGATTTATTTTAGTTTTTACAAATGATGGTTTAGCGGTGAAATTGTCTGCGAATTCAATGTGGATTTTCCCTAAATCCAAAGATGTAGGAGTGGTGAAAATCACCACTCCTACATGGTGTGTCCTATCTCAAATTCCTAAGTGGTAAAATTCACCGCTCCCACACTTGACACCAAAATGAAGAATCAACAACATGTTGAAGTGTTGAAATTCAACGCCTTAACATAAACCAACTTCTTCTCCAAATGCACTTGCACTATTTTTCAACGCGTCAACACTTTTGACTTCTCGACATGCTAAACATGTAGGAGCACTATTTTTTAGTGCCCCTACATGAAAATTGATCTCCCAAGTGTAAGAGTGTTGACTTTCAACGCTCCTACACAAAAAGCAATTTTTTTTCTTCTAACACTCTGAAATCACTCCGCTTGTGCTCTGAACCTTGTTTCTTTTCCAATGCTCCATTTTCCATGCAAAATAGATCATTTGTAGTTGCTCTAAATTCCTTTCTTGCTTCATGCTTTAAAACACTACATTTTCTCCTAACATATGTTAATTCATTATTCTTTTAGTTCCTATCAAGTTCCCATCAGGTGATCCTTGAAGGTGATATTCCTTGGTCTTGGTATTTCTAGACAACAACAAAGAAGCCTTTGTTGTCTTCTAAGAAAGAAGGAAAAATGAAGTACAAATATCAAGATATTTTTCTACCTACCGTGGTGATCTCAAAGGTGGATGAAATCAAAGAAACTAAAATTGGTCATCAAGATCTTGAAGATTTTTTTAAAAGAATTGAGAAAAACCCCTTAGAAGATAGCCTAATATCTACTGTCCATAGCAACTTGCACCTGGTATCTACATTCCCAACTTCTGCTCATAATACGAAGTTTGTTCTCCAAGTTGCATCTCACTACATCAAAGAGAGAAAAAGTGTACTAGATTCCTCAGGACAAGTAATGATGAGATTAGATCCTAATTTTTTTGATATTTTTTTCTAGGTTCCACACATGGAACAATATACAAAAAGTTCAATTCTATAGGCACAGGAGGTTTATGATCAGGATCCAACTAAGGCCAAAACATTGAGTAACACCTAATGGCTGAAAATGTAATCAAAGGAAAATCAGATAGTTAGATGGTTAGATCAAATAACATAAAAATCCAATGAAATAACGAAGCACAATAGAAATAAAATGAAAATAAAAGGAACAATGTTACCATAAATCTTCATCTTCCATGATTGATCTTCGTTACACCTTCTTGCTTGCTGGAAATGTGATGTTGCCCTCAGATTCGTCGTTTGAGCAATCTAAATGTCTAAGCCCTACAACAAGATTTGAAGGATTTGCTATGCCTATGACTCTTGCCAATGCCTATGTCTAAAACAAATGTCAATATTAATCAAATGCCTAAAACCTAATGCCAATAATGAAATACTACAATTGCCTATGACAATGAAATGTGAAGCTAAGTAAATAACTATAGTAATTACGTAAAAATGTCAAGGTATGAAAAATGAGAAGGAAAGGGCATTTTATAGAAAAGGCCATTTCGAACGGACGGACGAGATAAATTAGTGATGAGACCCTAAAATGAACGATCCAGATTAAACCCGAGAATCCCTAATTAGGGTTAGGGCAAAATCCTTAATCGAACGGTCAGAATAAAAATAGATCGACGGTGGAGAATAAATGAGACAAATTAATTAGAAAATAAAGATTTTCAAAAATCAAGAAGATAAGATTGCCTGATTTGCAAGATTCGAAAAATCAAAGAGATAAGATCGCCTGATTTGCAAGATTCGAAAAATCAAAGAGATAAGATTCGGACTGAAGATAAGATTTGGAAAATCAAGAATCTGCCCGATTACTTGATTTTTGGAAGATTAATTACTAATTTGAATTAAAATAATTCAAATTATGGATTTCGAGAGATAATAAATAATCTTTTTCAGATTATTTATCAAAAAGGACTGACAGTTAGGATTGACATGATATTTTAAATAATTTAATTTATTTAAAATGAGAAGAATATGAAATTAGCAATTAAATAATTAAATTTAATTATTTAATTTAGAAGATAAGACCAATTAATTAAATAAATTAATCCATTTATTTAATTAAGACAGTTAGTGACGTATTAAATAAATAAATGAAATTCATTTATTTAATAATCAAAGATAATTAAATGGAGAAAGGGAAATTAAATAAATTAAGAAATTTATTTAATTAAAGAAAGACTTAGACAATTAGTGACGTATTTTAATAAATAAATTAAAATTTATTTATTTAATAATCATAAAGAATCAAAGGACATGAATTAATTAAATAATTATGAATTATTTAATCAATAGTCGAATGTGGACCAAGGACATAATTAAATGTCTTACTTATGCTAGGACGAAAGTGGTAAAAATGAAGCTTGCAGGCCTAGGTCATTTTTAGGTGTCTACATTTTGCCCCTCTTTGTCATAATGTCGCTTGTCGCGTTGTGACAAAGAAAAAGAAGTCAAAAATGCCCCAGTGAAAATAAGATGAGGAAGAATGACGAGGAGGGTTATGGTATGCCCCCTCGAGAGGACAGACAGGTTCCAAGAACATGGGTGTGCTCTCGAAATTGACGAGAAGACTAGAATATGAAGAGACAAAGAAATGTTAGTGCAAAAGATATGGATGATGATATGGATGCAATGCCTATATGAGATGAGACAGAGAAGATGACAAGACTAAAGGAGATGCATGTAAGTTCCTAGACCAAATCCTTCAAAACATTGCCATAGGACTAATATTTATTGCTCTTAATCATCATTGGGCGGTAAAAATGACACAAATGGACAACAAACACCATGATATGACGTAGACCAAGGTGTGCAAGGTCATCCATCTAAAAAACAGATAGTCACAGACAAGGAATGTCCTAACTCATACTAAGGGTGAAGTTGCCCCAGTTTTTTTTGTCAAGACAATCCATAGACAACAGTCAAAGAAAATAAAATAGGCCAGGAGACGTCATCGCACCTCTAAATCCTTCATGGGACATCCTCGAGGTAGCTAGTAACATGACCAAAAAGACAAGACAGTAAAAATATAAGACAAAATAGCCAAGATAATCAAAAGATAAGACAAGATAGACTAGAAAGATTAATAGCCATTTTATTTTGTTTGCCAATGTTTGTTTGCCAAAGATTGAATTCTTGTTTGATTTGACAGTTCTGACAGTTTAAGAGTTTTGCCAATTTGACAGTGTTGACAGTTTGACGGGGCCTATTGTCAGGAAGGACACATCCTGAAAAGGCAAAGGACATTTTGATGAGGTCTAACTCCAAGAAGGACACATCTTGAAGAGGACCAAAGAGTGACGAGATTGACATTGTTTTGACTAATGTGTTTTGGCAAGCTGACTGATGTTGACTGTATGATTGATTGGACTGTGTTGTCTGATTTTGACCAATTTTGACATTGACATTTCAAATGACTGTCTTGTGTCTGATTTTGACTATGTATGACTTATTTGATTGATGTGACGATTGTGAGAAATGCCATGATTTTATTTGGACCAACCTAAAAAGGACTGACCTAATGTCTCAGGGACTCATCGACTGATGGCCTTGCCTACGTAGCAAATGCACAGAGACAACGTAGTTCGACAACGACATGGACTGACTGACATGACTGACTTTGACTCCATTTTTAGGATTTTGGCATTGATTTGGATATTTTTTATTTTTCTTTAGGACCTTTTATGATTTTTAAGTCTTTCTTCAGGACTTTTTGTGATGTTTTTTGTCTTTTTTCATGACTTTTTGTGATGTTTTTGTCTTTTTTCAAAAAAATTTGTGATATTTTTGTCTTTTTGTCGTTTTATGATTTTTTTGGATTTTGACGTTTAAGAGGATCGCGACAAATGCAAATAACTGATGCCTACACATGAGAATCCAAGGACAAACATGATTGTGCCCCTAGTCAAGCTGAATACCAATTGACAGGTGATGACAACGTTGTTTGACGTGGGAAGGACGCATCCCGAAACAACATGAGGGTGATGACGATAATGTGATGGAAGTATGGAGGTCTACAGCTGGGCCAGGAACGCAGTCAAGTAAAATTTTGGATAATGTGCTTGTATGAATTAGACTCGTTGCATTTGGAATGACTTGGTTAGGACTAGATGGGATGATGATTATCCTTAGACTGTTTGACAAGGGAAAGCCAAGGTGGGTGACAGGCATAAAAGGACAAAAGGTGGCCTTGGTAAAGGACGAGAGACATGAGACTAATGGAATTGTCATATGATTTTCAAGGACTATGTCATATAAGGACAATAAGACTATGATGGTCGATGACATGATGCTTCATGAATCATGTATGACCGAAGGATAGACATGTCAAGAGTTTTCCCAAAGCATGATTTATGTGCGCCAGTTTTATGTCAAGACCAAGGTAGGTGGGAATGATATGGATCAAATGGTTGGATGTCAATGTCAAGAGGAAGGCCTAGGAGATGAGACGACTTGCCCCCAAGTGTAAGAGTCCACATAGACGATTTATTTTACACATGACGCCTGTTGCCAGGTTTTCATCATAATACTTATCCAAAGGCGCCTGTTTGCCAAGTTTTCACCATTGGATGAAATTTTTCTCTTTACTATTTTTTGAATTTTTGAATTTTTTTTGGTGTCACCAAACTGTTTGCCAGGTTTTCATCGGGTGACGATTTTTTGAATTTTTGATTTTTTTGTATTTCTGATATGTGGATAGCTTGGATGCTTTAGATAACCACTGACTGTTCTGAATTCACTGACGGTGCCGATGTAGAGACTGGTGCCATGATATGCCAATAATGACCTTGCTGAAGGAGTTGTCTTGTCAGGATCGTAGCACTTGTATACAACTGATTAATGTCATTGTGATCCTTTCTGATACTAGAGTTGGCCTTATCAAAATACGCACATCGCAATAGAGTGCCATGAGAGTCCTTGTGGTAAAGAGTTGCTGCCATGATGTGACGGATTTGTGATGTAGATTTTTGGACTTTAGGCGAGATGTAGGATTATGACAGATGATGGTAGATGTGGAAAGGTTGTTTGGACATTTGGATGAATGACTTTTTATTTTCCAAACTTTGGATGATGGATGACAGATTTTGAAGGGATGGTGTTTGGAACCAACACTTTTATATGCCTTGATTAATGACCATTTTGAAGGAGGTGGACATGTGTTATATGTGGGAGTCCTCTTGTCTTGTGGCTCCACATTGTGATTGACTTTTGTATTTGACTTGATGTCTTTGTTTGATCCATCTTTCTTTGGGATCCATTTTAATTTCATTTGTCCACTTGTCCTTTTGTTTGATTCAATGGCCTTTGACATTTGATTTTGATCTTTTGATTTGTATAACTTTTGTTTTTGTTGGTCCCAAAGGGAAAGTTTATTTATGATAGAATGATGGTTTATGGTGTGGGTGGACGGGGTATTGGCAACAACCTTATGACAAGGATTTCTCATGGACTCCATTTTGACGTTTGTATTTGACAAAGTTTCCCCCAATATCGAGGAGGTACCACTAACATCGTTTGATTTGGTAACTGAGGAATAGCCAAGACCTTGATGTCGTAATTTTCCTGTGTATTGGTTCTAGAATGCCTTGCTCATGTATGCCTAGTCCTTTGCCTTGATATTGCATGCTTTGGATTCTATTTGTGATGGGGTATTTGTTGTTTTGAAAGCAAGATGCTAACCCATCATGATGTCTATGGACATTCACTCGTAATATTTTCGTCTGCAAGAAAGCCTGCTCTGATAAAGATAGATGACCCTAGTTGATAACGTGTCTTAGCTTCATTGTCATGTTGGACATATTCCTGACTGATATCTTTGGTCTGATCATGTGACATGTCAGGTTCAGATGATTCTGTTGGTGCTTCCAAATCAATGTCAAATCCATCATTATGTTTAGTGTCATAGAGTCCCATGATTTTAGCTATAACTTGATCATATGCCAGTGTGTCTCTAGTGGAAGATTCTTGTTCTAGAGGAATATCGTCTATGTGTCCCATGAAGGCAAGTGTCTCATCGTGGGAAGTGTCAATAGTCGAGGCCTTTATAGGGTCGGCAAGTGTTTGATCATGAATGGCATAAAGGTCAAGAAGGGGACCATTTTGGATATCTTGGTCAATGGTAGGGTCTTGCTCAAAGATGGGGTTGTCATGGATTATATAGTTGGAAATAGAGCCATTGTCAAGGAGAGGTGTGTTCTCGATGTCATGATTATCTTGAAGGACTTCATGGATGGACTGAAAGATAGGGTCACTGGATGAACTACTTTGTTCTTGAAATGAGGGTGACATTATAAGGTCATTCTTTGGGCTTTCATTTTGACATGTATCTTCAAGTGTAGACGATGGAATGTGACTTTGAGTAATGACAAAATTTTCATGACTAGATGTGGCTTGTGATGGGATGACTTGAAAATGATTAATGGATGAAGGACTAGGATAAGACATGGGGACTTGGACGGGACTAGTATGTGAAGGACTAGCATATGACATGTGTTCTTGCATTGGACCTGTATGTGAAGGACTAGGGTATGACATAGGGACTTGGACCAGATATGACATGGAGTCTTGGACTAGAGTAGGATGTGATGGCATATGATGTGACATGGGGACTTTGACTATATTAGTTGGTAATGACATAGGGACTTGGACTAGATTGGAGTAAGGTTGATTGAAATAGGACATGGAGACTTGGGCCGGATCAATACGGTATGATGTGGGGACTTGACATGAGTTGGTAGATGGTTGATAAGGGATGCAGACTTGGACGAGATTAATAGGTGAAGGACTAGCATATGATGTGGAGGTTTGGAATGGACTAGTTGATAGTTGGCTTCCCTTGTCAAGGTTAGGATAAGGGTGATAAGTGGATGTTTGTTGTGAATTATTGGTAGGATTTGTGTCAAGTGACTGTTGATTGTGAGGGTAGACAGATGGTGGCAAAGTATTTATGTCAAAGCCTTGTGGTAACTTAGCCCCTTCATCCAAAAGCATGGCTAGGTACCTTTGAGGGTCACGTAAGAGATATTTTTTTACAAAGGAGACTATATCAGGATTTTGCGTTGCAGCTTTTATGTCTTTGAAATATACTCGTCCATTTTGGTCTCTTTGTATGAATGGTTCAAAAATGTTTTTTGATGAAGATGGCATGTTCATGGGAGATTGCATGTTCATGTTGTGAAATGGGTCAGAAAAGGTCCAATGTTTGTTCGTGTCGTAAGTGTTATTGTCGATGTTGGGATAAGAATCTTGTCCAAAGTTTGTCATTTGTCGTTGTTGTCTTTGAAGCCTAGTCTCAACTGTAAAAGGGATTTTCTCAAATGAGAATGACGAGAATGACAACTAAATGCAAGGATGACACTAGCCTATGTTTTTTGGATTTTTTTTTAGATAAAGGATGACAATGAAAGACTATGTTTTTGGATTTTTGACAATAAGGGATGCAATATGACAATGTTGTCTAAAGAAAATGACTAATGCCAAAAGGACAATGAAGACTAAGATGACAAGTTATGCCACTAATTTTTTTGTATTTTTGGAATAAAGGATGACAATGCAAGATAATGATGACGTTTTCATAAGAAAATGATTAATGCAAAATGACAAGGTTGTCAAGGCCAATATGAGGACTAAGATGATGATGTTTGACTAAGGACTTAATGTTATAAATGCCAAGTCTAAGTTTAAAATGATGATTAAGATGAACAATGCAAAGTCTACGTTCAAAATGGGGACTAAAAATTGTTTTCTGATGTTTTGTTGAAAAGTCTGAGTTGTCCAAGGTCGATTGTTTGTTTGTGTCCAGATTTGTGACTGTTGTGTATAATGTTTGAAAATCTAGAAAACACTTGACAAGCACAATGTTTTGGTATAAGCAAGCACACATCAGATAAGCACAATCCTAAGAAGGCCAATAGGCCAAGGGTTTGTATACTTGATATAGCCCACCAATTATACCCCGGATTGGTGATGAACACCTTTCCTTCTCGAGAGCGGACAGCTTAGAATTTGGTGGCATTGGCTCCCCTCCACGGCTCATTAACGTCATTCAAGCACACCAAATTCGGATTCATTGGGTAGTGACATCCCAAGAATTGCTATCTCTACTCAAAGGGATGTAGTGAGTAATCTTCTTGGATAATCAGCACTGCATAATCAAGCAGCAGAATCCGCTGGGTTTAAGAAAGCGGTGTTTTAATTCATATTCCGTCGATGGATCCATGGGCGAGAGTCCCTTTCGGATCCATCTCGAACCACGCCGTGGGATTCTTGGGCTTTCCCCAAGAACCCACTTTTCTATACCGGAAGTCCCTGTTCGGTGCTACGGTCCGAGTCATTCCGGGGTGAGTACTTTTTCCCACCGGACAGGCCCAAGTTCTAGAGTCGATAACCGTTTCTCTTACACCCAGGATCGCACGAATGCGCAAGGGGAGAGGATACTCCGATATACCGAATCGTGAAGGGTAATTAACAAAAAAAAGATGGGTCTGGTTTTCTGATCACAAGGTTTTCACCAAGTGAGAGCATACTTACCTACCATCCCACAACCACAATCAAACATAGAAGACATGAGTTCGTTTTATAAGCACCAAAATCAAATGTTTGCTAATCTAAGAAAAACAAGCACAAAGTTTATTTATTCTTTCTTTGACATGCGAATCTGCAAACAATGAATATTAGTAGTCTCTTATGCAATGGTCTTCGACACACGAATAGGAATCGCCACACGCTACCAGAAAAGATTAGTAACAAAAATAAAAAAAAATAAAAACAGTAGACTTGAAATAGTGATAACTTCCTCCAAACTTAACAAAATTTCAAGTGGTAGATATCCATGGAAAGCTGAAAATTTAATCTTCAAAACCCAGAAAAAATTTTCCACGATTCTGCACAAAAAAAAAGTTATAGACAAAAGAAAAACGCGGGTTTAGAAATGAAATTAAAAAAAACAGCGATTACTAAAATAGCCATAACTTTGTCAAATCTTAACGAAATTTAAAATCGTTTGATGTTCTGGAAAGCTAAGACTGAGATCTACAAAACCCAGAAAATGTTTGAAAAATTTTTATTCGCCCATTTTTCTGTGCTCGAATGAAGGTGACGGGATTTCGTATGACGTCTTGGCTGTAACCTGCAAAACAGTGAAAACAAACAAAAACACACACAAATTTCTGTCCAAAATGTCGGGTTCACCAATGTAATCAAAGGAAAATCAGATTTGTTAAATGGTTAGATCAAATAACATAAAAATCCAATGATATAACGAAGTACAATGGAAATCAAATGAAAACGAAAAGGAAATATATTACCAAGAGTCTCCATCTTCCATGATTGATCTTCGTTACACCTTCTTGCTTGCTGGAAATGTTGCCCTCAGATTTGTACTTTGAGCAATCTAAAATGCCTAAGCCCTACAACAAGATTCGAAGGATTTGATATGCCTATGACTCTTGCCAATGCCTATGTCTAAAACAAATGTCAATATTAATCAAATGCCTAAAACCTAATGCCAATAATGAAATACTACAATTGCCTATGACAATGAAATGTGAAGCTAAGTAAATAACTATAGTAATTACGTAAAAATGTCAAGGTATGAAAAATGAGAAGGAAAGGGCATTTTATAGAAAAAGGCCATTTCGAACGGACGGACGAGATAAATTAGTGATGAGACCCTAAAATGAACGATCCAGATTAAACCCGAGAATCCCTAATTAGGGTTAGGGCAAAATCCTTAATCGAACGGTCAGAATAAAAATAGATCGACGGTGGAGAATAAATGAGACAAATTAATTAGAAAATAAAGATTTTCGAAAAATCAAGAAGATAAGATTGCCTGATTTGCAAGATTCGAAAAATCAAAGAGGATAAGATCAGAAAGATTCGAAAAATCAAAGAGATAAGATTGACTGAAGATAAGATTTGGAAAATCAAGAATGCTAATTACTTGATTTTGGAAGATTAATTACTAATTTGAATTAAAATAATTCAAATTATGGATTTCGAGAGATAATAAATAATCTTTTTCAGATTATTTATCAAAAAGGACTGACAGTTAGGATTGACATGATATTTTAAATAATTTAATTTATTTAACATGAGAAGAATATGAAATTAGCAATTAAATAATTAAATTTAATTATTTAATTTAGAAGATAAGACCAATTAATTAAATAAATTAATCCATTTATTTAATTAAGACAGTTAGTGACGTATTAAATAAATAAATGAAATTCATTTATTTAATAATCAAAGATAATTAAATGGAGAAAGGGAAATTAAATAAATTAAGAAATTTATTTAATTAAAGAAAGACTTAGACAGTTAAGGACGTATTTAATAAATAAATTAAAATTTATTTATTTAATAATCATAAAGAATCAAAGGACATGAATTAATTAAATAATTATGAATTATTTAATCAATAGTCGAATGTGGACCAAGGACATAATTAAATGTCTTACTTATGCTAGGACGAAAGTGGTAAAAATGAAGCTTGCAGGCCTAGGTCATTTTTAGGTGTCTACAGAAAACACCTAGGCCCACTATCTCAAGATGGCCAAAGGGGCTTCCTCGAAGTGATTTTAAAGAGGATGTCAGGGATATGATTACTCTCCTAAGTAGGGTGAAGGGATTGCCTGAGTCATCCCATTTTCAGGAATGGATGTATGAAAACATCCACATAAATTCAAAAGAAAGAAAGCACATATTGATTGGGAGACTCAGATCGGTGATGAAATTCATGAGCAGTTGATAAATATGCCAACCACTCTGAAATTATACATGACTTCCTATTTGGTGTATGGTGCTTCTATAATGAGGCAATTTATAGGGCTATCTACAATGGTAAACAAACATTCTGTACCTTTGTATGAGTACTATTATCAGTTGAAACTAAAAGAAAGTCTTCATCATTTCAAGAGAGTGACAGATGCCTTCTTTGCACCCCTATTGTTCACTTTTGATCTAACTCTTGAAAAGAAAAGAGTATCGGATGAGGCCTAAAAATTTGCGAGTAAGGTTGGTTGTATCTTTTTGTAGTTTCCAACTTTCACCTACATGAGAGTCAGTTGCTATATTGGGTGTTCGTATATGTTGCCTAGATATCCCTCGGATAAGTGGATACTAAAGGAGCTATGTAGACAATTGATTTTAGTTCATAAAGAATTCCAAAGAATACAAAACCCAGGTTTCAAGTTTCCATTCACAATTGGGAGGTATATCATTCATAGTGTACAAAAAGAAAAGTCAGTCTCTGCAGAAATGCAAATAATGACTATTAGAACATATAAATATAGATTTGACTTTTACTAGTGAGATGTGAAGAGGAAGTTGAAGAAGTATCACCGACATGTCTACTATTTTGAAGACATATGGTTGGACTATAGAAATGAAGACGACATCCGTAAAATGGATTTTTGTAGGCTAATAGTAGTGCAAATAAGAGATCTTGGTGTACCTAATCTACTAGAGGATTTCATAGATCCTGGTGACATCCTAAATTTTTCTTATGAAGAAGATGAGATTGCTAGGAGGTCCTTACCTCTAGTACAATGGTCTAAAAAGGAAAGTGACTCTATCAGAGAAAGTCTTGCCCCCATCTTGCACAACACAGAAGAATGGTTGCATAAACATGGTTTCCAAATGAAAGCTTTCAAGATCAAATCAAAAGGAGAAGCACCAGGAGCAGAAACTAGCTAATGATTGGAACTCTACTCAAAAAAAAAGAAAGTGGCTACTCCCTCCTCTTCCCAAATAGGTCCTAGAATCAAGTTTACCATAGGTAATAAAGTTACACAAACTATTGAAGAACATGATGAAACATAATCTAAACCTACACATGCAGAAGGAAAAGGGATTGATTCTAAGGAACAAACATCTAAAGAAGAAGAAAGAAAAAAAAGTGAAGAGTTTGTAGAAGAAGAAGAGTTCGTAGAAGAGGAAGAGTCCAAAAAGATGAAGGAGAAAAAGAAGGTAATGAGGAGGAACTTTGGCATGACAATGAACAACCTCAATCTCCTCATGAGAATATTGTTGAAGATCTTCCCCGAATGTCATTGCCTGTTACTTCAAATATCCCTCATACACCTCCCAATCCTAACACTCCTCCACCTCCTCTTCCTACTTCACCTCCTCCCACATCTACCACACATGTAGTGAATGTTTCTATTCTTCCTATTGTATCAATCATCCTTGCCACTCCTCCTACAATTTCAAACTCACAAAATACTGATGTCTTGTCAGGCTCTCCCTCATCCATCCCAAGTTTTACATCTCCATTTTTTAATATTTCTATTGAAGCTGAATTCGATAGATTCATGAATGAGTCTTTGCGGAGTCAACTTGGTTTGCAATCCAATAGAGCAATCATGATATATACTACCCCAATTGTTACAATACCAATCATTTCTACAAAAATGGTTGTGACACAAGAGTTGACGGTGAGTCAAGAAGCATATACTTCCTCCCTTCCTCCTTGGTTGATCTAGTATCAAAGTGAAAGAAACAAATGATCTCCCTAGATGAGCTTGATCTTGAAGAGATAACTCCTCCATAATCCAAGGAGAAGAAAAAGGAAAATGTTCATTCAAGGCTTCATGTTGACAAATTGGTCACAAGTTTGTAGAGATTGGTCTACCCCCACAAGAATAAGGTGATGTAAACATGTAGGACTACACTTTCATGAGAGTCCAGCTCAACAAAGTGACAAATGAAAGTACAAAGGAAGATGCACAAGTGGTCCTAGATGCATTATCAAGAAGGCTTGACAAGATGGAATAGGCCAGGAATATGTGCAAGGAGAAAGTTGAGCATTATGTAGCTATTTTGAGGAACCTTGTAGGCTCTTCAGGGAATGTACAACCTATGGCTATGGTAAGCATTTAGGAACTAGCAATACAACATGCAGAGAAGTTTTCCTCCAAGGGAAAGGTGTTGTATGATTTCATTGATGAAATGATAGAACATGGTTCACAAGTCATAGATGCTACGAATGAGAAGACCACTTAGATAGAGAAGCTAAAATTAGAACTTAATAAAGAAGAAAACATAGTTTCCCAAGAGAAAAAAGAAATGGAAATATATCTCTCATTTTTGTCATGAATGAAAGATACAAAGCTGAGTAAGTTGGTGGAAGTTGGGGTAATTCGC
>VDFB02232988.1:0-11592 GCA_007258455.2 Sequoia sempervirens
AAAGTCATTCAAAAAATCCAAAAACAAGGTCGTCTTGTCAAACTACGTCATCTCTGAGCTTGAACATAGGCAAGGTTGATCTTTGATCATCCCCCGAGACATTTAGGTCAGTCCTATAGGAGTCCGTCATAATAAACTGACATTGCATCATGTATATCATCATCTGTAAATCAGTCAGGTCGTCAGTCGAACTACGTGGTCTCTGCGTGTATAATGTAGGCAAGGCTAATATGTCGATCAGCCCCCGAGGCCCCTAGGATAGGTCTTTAGGTTAGTATCTCGGTCAAAATCTCAGAAAATCCCAAAAACATTGGAAAACTGAAAATCAAAACATTTGTAAAATCTCGAAAAAATACCAAAAACAGCCTCAAAACATTACAAAATTCCAAAAACATCCAAATATTTGAAAAAATCCATCTGTCTCATCTCGCTTGCACCCGCAATAAACACCATTCATAATAAATTGATCGTCATCCTCAACCTTTGGTGAAACAGTTAGAAACAAGTCTAGCGGGATAAAAGTAGAACTCAAAAGCATCAAGTCTTAAGTCTAGGACAGTGAGTAAACAAATTGGTCATCTCTTTGTATCGGTAACACCATCATCTGAATTTGTCCCATATCAATCATCCCTCATAAGCAAAAGGACGTGCCACCATCCATTAACATGTCCTAGGATGAATCCTTCCTACAATGGGCATTATCTTTTGGCAATAAGTTTCACTTATCATCCTTAGAAAACACATCCTTTTCCATTAGCGATATTGAAGAGCATTAGTCTGTTTATTTACTTGATCTTTTCTTTTGACTTATCTTATTTGCACTCATTCCAAGGACGTCTCGATGATATCCCAAAATAGAGGATTTAGAGAAATAGGAATGGGGCAACGATCATTATCTTTTGTTTGCTGTGCTTGTTGGACATTCTTGTAAAATAACTTGGCAAATACTTGCTTTGTTAGATATGTATGGAGGATGTTTCGATATTGTTGACTATTGCATTGATTGGTTATACCTTTCCATGTTTTGGTCCGAGATGTTTGAGATTTCTAAAGTGCATCCTAGCAGAGTTTCCGTATGTTAGGTGTGAACAAGAATACTCCTATCTATTTGTTGAGTTAAATTCCATCACACTAAGTACAACGTCATCCTGGTCCTTTATACCTTGATGCATCATACTTAGGCGTGTTATCAAAAATAAAGTAAGTGATCCTTTGAAAATCCCAATCCTTGATAAGCAAATCATCCATCTATCATCATCATTTATCATCATCATCTATCATCATCATCATCTCTAATAAAGTCTTGACCAATCATGGACTTGTTGGATCCTCTTGTCATCATCTCATTAATGCACTAACATCATGCATCCATCATGCATCCATCCTGCATCTGCAAACCATCAATAAACTGCATACCACATATCATTCATATCATACATCATAGGAAACATTGATCATTTCACATGCATTGCATATCATCATCATAATATAGACCTGTTAGTCTAAGCATATCATAAATCATCCATTGCATAATCACAACATATCACATCATCAATCTCATCCGCCTCACATCATATCGTCATTTGCTATTTAGAATAATATAGACGAGCTATTCTAAATCTTAAAATCATCTCATTTGCACGCCGCCCATAACAACTCCATTTTAAAACCTTCCTTATCAGCGAGATCGACCTCAAATCGAATCTTTTTGCTCGATTCTCGAGGGGCAATGTACCAATGTAATTTTCCACTGAAGTATCCGGGAAAATCATGAAATTTTTAAATTTCGATTATGTTATTCCTTGAACCAATGCAAAGTACACAATGTTTCAAAGAGGGAAAAATGGTGACATGCACTGCATCTCGATCGGATTCACCAAATTAGATGTCGATTAGGACCATATTCATCAATTAATCATGCATTTTCATCCATTCATTTATCAAATAAACATTATCATTCAACCTTCATCTTGCATCATCCATTTAATTAAATAAATCAGGACTTCATTTAAATCAAATCCTAAATCATATTCCATCATTTTCTGATTTAAATAAATCAATTATCAAAGTCTTGAAAGTCAACTCAACTAATCAGCATTAAATCAGCCTAATCATCATTAACTTAATCTAATCCTGACCTAATGATAATCCCATCCCACTTGCATTTTCTAGATATCTCCACTTGCACAATAAATCAATTTTATTGATTTATTAAATAACCTCATTTTCCATCAACATGACAAGTCAAACATGGCATTTATTGCTCTTTTTTCTTGTCCCCCACTCAAAATTTATTACAAATTTGAATTCAAAATTTCCCCCTCTTGGGCACTCTTCCCAAAACTTGCTCAACCTTCATCCTCTCACATGTTGACAAGTGGCATCATATCATTGGTTGAATCTTTGTCCCACATTGATCAAATTTGGACATCTCTTCAACTTATCAATCTATAAATAAAGAGCTTATATCCTTATTTCATCATCCACACCTCAAGCAAAGTTACCATGCTAAAATACTTAGCAATCCTCATCCATCTCATTGAATCATAGCTAGGTTTTTTGCAGATTTTAGCTTGGAGCATTCATCAATCTTCATCAAAGTGGATCACAATCTTCATCAAATCATCAAAGCTAGCAAAGGAGTTGGGAAAGGGCCAATTTCCACATCAAATTGGCACCAACTCCCTCAAGAGATCAAGAGTTTGCTTGCATTAGATAGGATTTAATTGTTTCATTTGTGTTCTTCATTTTCGTTTCTTATCCTTTGCAAATTTCAAATGGATTTCTTGAGGAATCATTTGTTTCTAACCTTGTGTTTGATCTAATTGTTTGCATGTTTATTGTGTTTGTGCAAGGTCTAGATTCAAATGGTTCACATATTGGCCCTAGAAGGAGGGCTTTAGTTGTTTGCTTATTGACTGTAGTATGATTTCGTTGGTTTACATTGGCATGAACAACTTATCTAAAGTTGTTACTTTATTTTGATCCTTGAAATTAGACTTCAGAAAAGAAAAAAAGAAAAAAATTTAACCAGACATGTAGGCAGCTAATTAACAGAGCTAGGCATTAAAGGGCTTAAGACTTATAAACCATTGCATTAGTCACTGGGAATGTGCATTTTTATGGGTCTCTTCTTTTTGCATAAGGAGTTCTTGCCTTGATTCGCATTATTTTATGGCAATGATCTATCATTTATACGTGGCTGCATTCTGTTCTAATGATTATTAAAGGCACGTTTCATACTAAACTTGTATCTGCATTCTGTTCTAATGGTTATTTAGGACATTTTTTAAGATACCATTCCATACGCCAACTCACTCACTGCACTTTAGCTTTGAAGGAAACTGTGAGTGAAAATTTGTCAAACGATTGTCATTAAATACAGCCATCAACACAAATAGAATCTGATTCTCCCATTATTATCTCATGCGTTATGTATCCATATGATGGTATCTTTGCTTGTTCTAATCGGCGGTATGCTGGTAGAAATGAATTGTGTGACAGTTAAATGATAAGATGAGTGCCATTCTCTATTGAAATGTATCATGCTAGAAAATGCATCCTTTAAAAAGCATAGAGGAACGTCTATTCTGTGCAGCTTCTATTTGATGTTATGTGAGAAAGTATCTACAGTTTTGCAGCGATGTCTTTATGTAATGCATACAATAAATGATGTTGGCACCAGTGTTTTGATCAATCATGCACTTTATGAGCCCTTCACACTTCAGCAAAGGTCAACTATCCCGTAGTCCGTCCCATGTTAATGATCACCATTCTGCTTTCTAATCACTTTCCTTTAATGGGTAAAGAAGGTCGCCATGATGGAAAAATAAACTGTCAGGTTATTAGGAGATTCTCGGCTGGAAAGTTCATTTAACTCCTTAGATGGTACGCCTGCCTGATCAAGACGTGTTTTGTTGGCAGTTAATAAGAGTCACATTCATATAATTCACCTATATGTCTTTTGATTGTTGTATTTGTTTGTTGTGCCTGATATATCACAAAAGCCAATGCAAAACATTGACAAATCTGCCTGATCAAGACATTTGTAGTTAGTAGTCAATGGCAGTCATCTTCGTATGAGTCATATGCATGTGTTTTAATCGTTGTATTTGTCTAGTGCATCAGAAGTGGTTGATTGTAATCATGACTCGGTAGTTGGCAGTCAATATGGTTCATGGTTCACGTTACAAAGGAAATAAAGTGCAGGCATTTTAATGTTTGTATTTGATGTTGAAGGTACAGAGTTCGCTGGCACGACTTGGGCTGCTTCGGAAGGAAGGGTTCTACACGTAGGGAAGATGATTGGTCAAAGGGAGTGATTAGTTGGCTATACACCCTGCCAATTACATTTCGTTGAAATTTTCTTTGGATGGCGCGACTTTTCAATCTGTGATGGCAGTAGAAAACCTTTCACTATTTGTGCACTAAATGCATTATTTTGAATGTTTCTTTTAACTAACAAAGTTCGGCTAGTACGCCTTGTTTGAAAGTTTCTTTTGCCTCTTGACAAAAAGTATTGAGTTCTATCATACGCTTGCCATTTACATTTAATACAATCAATGAATTTATTTTATTTTTTTTCTGAATGACATCTCTTTAAAGCTCGAATGATGAAGGCTGGTGGATTTGAACTTATATTAATTAAGACAGCTGCTTTGTTATGACATTGGAAGTACATAGGGGTGGCTTTCGGAAAAGTTGCAAATGGTATTCAGATTTGGTGGGGAATTGAACGCTTTATAATGGTTAGATATTTGGTAGAAATTATCATGTAGAGGTTTTTCAAAAATTTTGAAATCCTTTCAATTTGTTTTTGATGCTTACATTTAGTTTTGATCACTTTCAACAAACTTGAGCAAGCTTGATTGTTATTAGAGGTCAATAATATTGCATAAATAATTTGTGAACCTTGTTCAATATTTTCTAAAAATATTTGGCATATCTTGTGTTTCTTTTATCATCTTGCAAATATATGTATAACTCATATTTGTGATGTTTATAGGTACAAAGGAAAAGCGAAGGCGAAAAGGTACAAGCGAACAACGAAGGCAAAAAAGGAAAAGCGAAAGCGAAAAATCAACAAGGAGGAGGCTAGCAAACGAAGACGAAAGGGGGATGATTTTTTTTTTTGAAAACACAATGTGTTTTTTAACACTTTAAGTGTTGATCAACACTACTTCAAGTTGTTTTTCTTTCGTTTTAGAACACTAATTTTCATTTGGGTCTAAAACGAACAATTTGATTTTCATTGCAAAGGGCTTAAAAGGAATCTTAGGACAAACTTACTAGAGTTCGTTTTGGGTTAAAAAATTGAACAAGCAATCTTCATATTTCATTTGGTGCTTAAAACGAATTCATGATTGCTTTGAAGGGTATAAAACGAACAAGTGTTTGAATTGTGTGATTGTCTTTTGAGTACGTATCCTCTCCCCTTGCGCTTCGTGCGATCTAGGGTGCAAGAGAAACACTCAAAATACATTTTATTGCTTTGAAACACTTCATTTTGGGCTTAAAAATTGAACATATTGTGGAGTGTGAGTAGGGGCATCTTCGCATACATTCTCTTTCTTTGTGCCATCAAAGATCGACCGAAATTACGGATTGTGTCTTTGCTCGCTTTGTTTATCTTAGAGGGCGCCTTGGGGAAAAGTACCACTTTATGACTCAACCGGTAACACTCTAAAGCCAAGAGTATTTCCAGGGATATAAATGAGGGTTTTGGTTAAACGCCATAATCACGTGGTTGGCTGACAAGATGGATCCGAAGAGGACTCTTGCGTATGGGTCAATCTCCACGAACGGAAAGTCCTTACTAGAACCTATGCTAGAATTTGCCAAAATCCTTAATCTATTTGTTGGTGCAAGAACAGCCTCGTTCAACCCACACTCTTACGGTCTTCTAGTAGAGATGGAAAGCACGCCATGGGAGTTTCATGGGTGTTGATGCTTAGCTGCCCCGATTAATGAGCGTGGAGGGGAGCTAGTGGGGTCAATCATCTAACCATCGCTAGAGATAAGCATACCGGACTTGTCCAAGTGGGAATCCAACAAATATAGTCTTACACATCCATAGGGCTTGTAATTATTCTTTGTTTGAAAACACAGTGTGTATTCAAAAACATTTTACAAACAAACATTCAACATGATTCTCAAAATTTCAAACCCTCTTGAAGACAAATATCATTGACTCAATCCATATGTTACTGCTTTCCCTGCGGATTCACGTTCGTAGAGGTTCCCAAGCATTGGATTATACCTCAATTTGTCTTCTTGAGTAAACAATAGGAAAACCCTTGCCTTAAGTTCATTGAATTTCCACATCAAATATCTTGTGGGGTTTAATGAAATTAAGACATTGGACATCTTAGTTTGAAACCTTAATCAAAGAGAGTGTTTTTGGTAAAATAAATCCATTAAGCAAAGACTAAGCAAAATGAACTTTCATGTGTGTTGAAGACTCCAAATCCCAAAAGCACAAATCATTGATTGGAAATCCAAAATGTTCAAATCATTTCTTGGTTACAAAGGTCTTTAGGAAGCATATGCATGCTCTTCAATACCTAGGTCTAGGAAAACAAAGTGGTCTTTTTAGGTTCATCTAGGGATCAAAACAAATCAAACCTCTTTCATCCATCTTTCAAAAACATCAAACTCCATCTCACAAATCATCTTTTGAAAAACCTTGAAATCATCCTTGAAGTGCTAGGCTTTATGAAAAAAATCAAGCAATCATCCAAAATCATTGAGACCAAGTCCTTGAAAACATTTATCAAAACACCTTTGGTTATGAATGCGTAAATGCATCCTTTTGCATATCCTTAGTCAAAGTCATCCAAAACATCTTGTCTAGCTTAGTGTATGTAGATGAATCCTTCTCATATACTTAGTGAAACAATCACCTTGTTTGGGTAGGTGTGGGTAGATGCATCCTTCTCCTCACACATATCCAAATCATCATCCTTTGAACAAAACTATCCTTTAGATCATTATCAAACATCTTAGGGCCTCTTTGTTCAAAATCCAAAACTAAATCCAAATCAAGATCAAGGACAAAATCTCAAAATCCAAAAAATCAAACCAATCAAAAAATCCAAAGCCCTAGCATTTCATTCAAGATTTATCAAAAGCCAAAACATCCATAACATCCATCTTTGAACATCACCATCATATCATCATCACATTTGATCCTAAAAGCATCCTAAAACTTTCACTTTGGGACATAAAATAGAGATTAAATCCAAGGAATCAAGAGATTCATCTCCCATATTCTCGAAGATTGATCCTTGTTTTATGGTTCTAACGAGATCTCAATACAAGAAGAGTATGGAAGCCCACAAAGAAACTCCCGCTTCAAGTGACCTTAGCCAAACAAATGCAGAAATGAATCTTGCAGAATCAAGCAATCCATTGGTCCCCTCATCATCACAAAACCCACAAGAAGAAAATCAAGGGGAGGACCTCACCTTTGGAATGTCTCGCGAAGAAATAGCTGAAATGCTCCAAAATCCGGACAACCATAGAATCATCAACATCATGATGAGACTTAACCCTTCGTTGTACATGCTTGAACTAGCAAAACAAGGGGCCAAGTTGCCTTCGGATTTTGATGTGACCACTATAGTAGAGACATCTTTTCCACCAATCTCATCCACCATCCCCATTTCATCTACACCTCCATCCCAAAACGTCATGCAAAACATTCCGAAAATCATGACATCAATTGCTCCAACCCAACCAAATGTCAACAAGGGAAACACATTTCTCAATGAACTTCAATCACATCCCCTTGTGAATAACCAAAACTTAGATGCAAACACCGCAGTGGAACAAAACATCCTCCATAATCCATTACACCAAAATGTTCCTCTCACTTTACATTACGACCTATCATCAACATCTTTTCACAGAGCACCACAAACACCCCTTCTCACAAATTCACAAGAGGAGGGAGACATATTCAGACAAGGGGGCATTTTCAACACCACAACACTTTCGCAAGGATTCACCCCCTTACATTTCCACCTCTCCCACCATCACCATTGTCATCAACACCACTCCTTGGTTTAGGGCTTCCCCCTCTACCGAGTATCCATCAAACATACATCCCGACCATCAATCAAAACATCTTGCCAAACGCTCAAAAATTATTGTTGACATCACAACAACAAACGACAAACACACAAGCAATGGAAACATCATCAAACACCCACAAAACATTGCAAAGCGTGATCTCTCAAGGGCCAATCACATCAACGACGCCACTTACCACATCAACAACACCATCCACCAATCACCACATCAACATGACAACACCATCCACCAATCACCACATCAACATGACAACACCATCCACCAACCAAATAATCAACACAACATCACCATTCACCACCACCACAAACGCCATTCCAAATCCACCACCACCACCACCCCCACCACCACCAACATTCACCACATCAAACCAATTTGACGCAACATTGCAAGCTGCCTTCCAAAGAGGCTATCAACAAGTGCAAAAACAAAAAGCCGTGCAACAGGCCGCTCAAGCTGCGCAAGCTGCTAAAGCCACACAAGCCGCATTACAAGCGCAAAAAGCATAACAAGCCCAAGCTTTATTGCAACAGTAACAACAACAAGCCGCCCAAGCCGCACAAGCATTGCAAGCACAAAGAGTCGCTCAAGCACAACTTTTATTACAACAACAAGCCGCATAAGCATAAGCTCAAGCGTGAGCACAACAAGCACAAGCACAAGCACAACTTCTTGCACAAGCAGCGCAATGGCAAGCATACCAACATGCATTAAAACAATACCAAGAGCAGCAAGAAGCAGTAGAATTGGCAACCCAACAACAAGCGTTGTGGGAACAAGAACAAGCAGAACAACAAGCATTGTTAGAACAGCAACAAGCGCAGCAGCAAGTAGAACAACAAGCATTGTTAGAACAACAACAAGTGCAACAACAAGCAAAAATCCTAGCGCAACAACAACAAGAGCAACAACAAGCATTGTTCATCCAAAAGCAAGTAGAAGCCTACTTCGCTTGCCACAACATACCGATACCATCGAACAATGCACCAACCAACCCACCCATCCAAACCATGATTGCAACACTCCAAAACACATTCGTCCCACCCCCTGATCCTCAGAATGATATGACGACACAATTCAAGTTTCTCTCACAACAAGTACTCGATCTTCAATTAGGGAGAACAACCAAAACGCAAAGCAACTTGTGTCCCTATCCATTTGATAGGAGCCTAGACATGAAACCATTCCCTAAGGGATTTGAGATCCCTAAATTTGACAAATATCGAGGGACGGGAAACCTTGAAGATCACATTAGGGAATTCTAGGTTCATTGTATGGAGGTTGCATATGACGATACTTATCTGATGCGGCTATTCCCTAGGAGCTTAGCAGGAAATGCTATAGAATGGTTCTCTCGCTTACCTTCAGGCATTAGGACATTCAAAGAAATTAGAGATGCATTCATTAGAAACTACGCATGTAACATTACAATGGATGTTAGTCTCGAAGAACTCTATGCTCTGAAACAAGGAAAGAATGAATCTTTCGCTTCATTTCTTCAACGATGGCGATCCAAGGCCAATCGGAGCAAATGGACCATGCCAGAAGAGCAACAAGTCTGCACAATCATTACCAACCTTGAAAGCCGCTTGTCATTCCACCTCAAGGTTCAGGGAATCACCACTTATGATCAACTAATCTCCAAGGCGCTTAGCATCGAAAGAGCCCTTGCAACCCAACCCATCGAATCAACATCATATCATGAACCGCAAAACAATCGCCCACCCTCAAATTACAATGATATACCTCGTACATGGGTGAGAAACAAGAACATCACTAATGATGGTGTCGTTGACGCCAAGGTGGTCATTAGTGGTCCACGCCAAAATACACCTACACCGCAAATTCAACCACAACGCCAAAACACTCATCACACAACATATCAAGCTAACAATAATCCCACCATCAATAACATCAACGACCAAAGAGGACCACCTCAACGCAAAACATACCCCAAACGAAAATACACTACTTTGGGGGAACCATTGGAAGACATCATGAAAAATCTAATCGACGAAAAACTCATCCAAGCTCCTACGTTTGAGAATTATCAAGACCCTGATGTCAAACCTCCTTGGTACAATGAGAATCAACTGTGTGAATTCCACAAAATTAAAGGCCACACCACAAATAATTGTATGAGACTCAAGAACATCATTCAAGATCTCATTGACAAAAGAATCATAAATGTGGAAGCACCTACTGGGAATCAGGATCTTAAGATCTACACGAATCCGATGCCAAATCATGGCAACAAGGGGAATAACAAGGATAAAGGAAAAGGCAGTGTAAATCATGTATATGAAACAGTTGTTGCCAACCTCAATGAAAACTGCATTGTCATCACCATCAAAGGCACCCATGCCGAAGACTGTGGAGTCAACATAAGAGGTGGAAAGGTCACCATCGCAGGATCATCCCAACCCAATAGAGTCCCTACATCAAGAGCCGTTCCGTATAACTACAATGTTGTAGACCAGCTCAAAAGGACGCCCACACACATCTCCATCATGGAGTTGTTAAAAATCTCATCAGTGCATAAAAAGATCCTTGAGGAAGCATTAGCCTCATCTACCGTCCCCGCAAACCTCAATGCGGAACAATTCCAAGCTATGGTCGGAAACATCATAACACCTAATCTCCTTACGTTTTCTGACCAAGATTTTCCCGCCCAACCATCTCATAATCGTGCACTTCACTTGGAGGTCATTGTGAACAAAAGCAAAATCAAAAGGGTCCTAGTGGATGGAGGTGCAGGTTTGAACATTTGTTCTTTTAGCCTCATCAAGCAGTTAAAGATATCATAAGATTCCATTGACAAAGGAAAGGGCATAACAATAAGAGCATATGATGATCAAGAAAGAGTGTCACAGGGCACAATTAAGCTCCCTATCCAAGTAGGGCCAACACTCATGGAAACCACCTGTCAGGTCTTGGACCTTGACTTACCATACAGTATTCTCCTGGGACACCCATGGATCCATGCAATGAAAGCCGTAGCATCAACCTTTCGCCAATGTGTGAAATTCACACATAATGGACAAGAGGTCACTATCCATGGAGATCCTGAGCCATTTTCATACTGCAAAAACCTTGAAGCCAAATATTACAAAATACCCCAAGTACCAAAAAATGATGAGGGCCCATCCACATCATACATCGATCCAGCTATTCTCACTTCTGCGACAGAGACACCCGCCATTCCCACCATATCTGATATCAAGCTCATCATCCGGGAGGACGGTTGTGGAAGTTATAAGTTGCCTAAAATTTCTTTTGTGATAGGAGAGTTACCACAATCTCCAAGATCACGAGGACGCCCACAAGAAAATCAAGCTCCCTCATTACAAACCTATCCTCAAAATTATCCTGAATTCACAAGGTGGGGAGACCTTGGCCATGATGTAATAGAAGCAGATCCATCAAACATGCCATCGATGAAAGACCTACACCTCGAATTACTAATGGATGAAAGAGAAGTGTAGGCTTACACATGCTTTT